>JAVLVB010000135.1:229707-305047 GCA_032876305.1 Orestias chungarensis | reverse complement strand
TTCCCATGATGCCTATTGGCAGTTTTGGTAACTTTTGTGACTCCATCATAGAGATGGAAGCTTGTTATATTTAAGTTCCTCTTGCGTCACATGAAAGCTGTTGTAACGAGTTAATCTTGATTAATCAATAGTAATTATTGATTTAAGTAAGCTTTGTCCTAAACCCCCAGTGTTTGAACTTTCATTAAGATTCACTGAGGGGCAAACCTAGTGCTTCGGCAGTGAACTTGGCACAAGCGTCTGTAAAGTTTGCTGCACAAGCTGCAAATAGAAGAGGGGGAACCCGTATCTAACGGGGAAACGCAAATCGAAATAACGTCACATCTGTCCTGGTGAACGACAACAAGGAGAGCTGGCCTCCGAGGCAGCTAACCAACTACGGCTACTCAGGTGGAAAAAAAACGATACAATTAGAAAACTTTGCTTTTAGTCCAGGGAGGGCACAGCTGACTCCATGTTTGACAGTTTGTCTTCGTCGTTAGCCCTGAAATTTGACTGGTTGTCAGTTCAGAACCACGTGGATCTAATCTGATTGGATGTTGTGCTGACGGCACATTGCAGCCACAGGTGAAAGAGAGAGCGGTCCGTGTCAATACAGTTTTTAAATCGATGAACTTTTGGGAAAAACAGCAAGTCTTTTCAAGTCAAAATGCTCATGTCCAAGTAAAGTCACGAGTTACAGATGTTTAAGTCCAAGTCGAGTTGCAAGTTTATTTATATTTCTCAAGTCGAGTCTAAAGTCACCAAATTCATGACTCGAGTCTGACTCGATTCCAAGTCATGTGACTCGAGTCCACACCTCTGCTGAGTGGTATTATTGGGTCTACTCTGTCCTACATCATTCCTCCACATACTGCAAGGCCCTCTTGGAGGAGTCTGAATCGTTTGTGCTAATGAAGGCTTTAGATTTCCATTCAGCTTTCATTATGACTGGGACTCAATCTCTCTTGAACACTTAAGAGCTCCAGCTGGCCACAGAAATGCCTACAGGGGAATGTCTGTGCTAGACTCCATGTGTTGATGTGTTTATGGGAGTTTGAGGGGCTTGAAAGGAACTTTGTGGACCTACTTTGTCTTTGCCTTTAGTAAATGCAGAGGCATGCAGAATGTGACAGAACCTGGCCTAAAAATAAATTTACTAATGAAGGATTACCAGAAACATTCTGTTGCACAGCCAAGATGGAATGATTGTTGCACGAGTCAGCACCCCGTAAAGATAATAGATCCATTATCAGGTTCTAAAATTATTTGAATCTAGCCTCAAATTACGAAGAAACTCAACGGATCGGATGCTGTTGATAGTACTTATTAAACATAAAGCCAAATTTTAAAAAAAGTGCTTAAAAACTAATTGCACAGAATCGTTTAGAAGGATTTTGAACCACTATGAGCAGCACTGTGTCTCTGTAATTTTAGTGTCAACTTTTGGGCCACCCTTCTTTTGAAAATGTATGAAGTTTGTATTTGAAGATAATTATTGATATAGAGCTTTCACTATGTTTTAACCATCCTCTAGCAGATACGCCAACATATTTGGGATCATTGTCCTCTGAATTAAAAAGATTGACTTGAGCTGCAGAAGTCGAAGTGATGGCCTCTCATTTGAATCTAGATTACTTTGATATTAGGTCCAATGGCTTTAAGTTAAGCACTTGTCATCAACCACCAACCTCAGGGCTAATATGCTGTGTTTGATTTGCTACAAACATATTGCTGAGGATTATGGTCAAGCATCTCTACTTCAGTCTCATTTGTTCAATGGGTATTGCTCTCTCATGGTTTCTTGTGGTCCAATCAGATGCTAACTTGCAAACCTATTTTTCTCTTATGTCTTGATACCGAATGCTAATTGAGCCTTTTTATTTGTTTGCAATTTTCCTAAACATTGAATGCTTATGATTATCCATTCCTGAGAACATTCAGCATCTCAAAATATTTTCCATTTGTCTTTTTCATCCCTGTGTGAAACAAACTTCAAAAGTTTAGAGAGGAACATAACTTTGTGACCCACTCTAGATTTATTGGCAAAAGCAAAAGCTCCTGTACTGTCATTGCTTAAATTTTCACATTAGAGTTTAAATCAGGTCTTAAAAAAATCCAAGGTGACCCGTCCAAACCTGAACGAAAGCAACTATTTAACTCTTATCTTTATAAATAGGAAATAAAGGTGCTTAGCCATAAACCATGGAATACAACGATGGCTGTTAGTTAGGTTACACTAAATGACTGAAAACTAGATTTGCAGTGTCAGAAGTCTTTTACATAGGCATCAGTAATGCAGGACATGTAAAAAAGATGGCAGATGGGGTTTAATTTGTAGATCAGACATCTGTGCACCTTCGCAGGTGATGATATGATCTCAGTTGCATGATTGTGTGTGATTGTTTCTGAGGAATCTGACTCCAATCTTCCAATCTGTCCATCTCTCAGCGCTCTTGCAAATAAAGATGTTGTACATGAATCCCACCCGTCTGCAGGAGGAGATCACAGAACTCCTTCACTGTTTTATGGAAGAAGCCCTGCCACCCTGGTATGTGGCTCGTCTGTTCGCACTTATTGTAAAAGCGCCTAGGTATGTGTCTTGCTCTTGGAGGTAGTAACAGCCTCTTTTGGCTGTTCATTGATACTCTAAACTGACAATAATAGAACATTTTAAATGTGCTTTATTCCAGTGTGTTTTTCAGTAATTGAGCAATAGGCTGTGGCAATTTGCCCCTAAAGGAAACGCTTCTTATATGGAGTAACAAAACCTGCTATAACATCTGTTACGAACATAATTTAAAAAACTGATGGACTTCAATGGGAAACATGCAGTTACAACACTGAGGGGAATACAATTTATTCCTTTCCCAAAACCCCTGAAGGGTCTGTAAAAATGTAAAAGATGGATGGAAGAAATTAATTCAGCAGTGATTGATAGTAACTACGAAATGTTAGTCTGTAGGAACGTGACTGCAAGTATATTTTCCATTTTTTGATCATTCCATTACATGCTCAATGGTTAAATCAAATATTAATGCATGTGTTTGATTGTAGTTTGTAGATATTGTTTCTTTCTGAAACAGTAAGTTCACATACATGCAGAGCAGATATTTTATCACACCCTGACATACGTGATAAAAACATTGTTCCAATTTTCACAGGTTCCTTCCTTCCTTTGACAGTTTGTGGCCGTCATTGCAGGCATTAATGCTTTTTGTTGATAAACACAAATCTAGCTTTCTAGTAAAACACACAGCTGCACATGACCACAACAATGCTTGAACTGAAAAATACCTGAGGAGATTCAAAACAAAGTCTCATATGAATGACATCATCTTGAAACGTGAACAACGAAACGATTTAGCCTCGCTATTAAGGACTGAGTGTGGAGGGAACGTATAATCGTGAGTTTATGTTTGACTTAGAATAATAAGAGTACCATAATTGGCCAACTCAAATGAACAGTCAGAATTGTCTGTGTGTCACACATGAACAGGCTGTGACCCAACAGATGATAGGGTTAAGCATTCTCCTTTGACCACATACAAGACTGCAAATTGACTTTGGCAGATGAGGAAAACAATACGGCCTATAATCTAGCCTAAAACACAAACAGGGGGATGAGTGTACACAAGTCTGTCAGAGGCATTCAAGCTGAATTGGAGGGTGTGGCAGGGTGGTGAACTTTCTAACCACCTCATCCCCCCAGCAAACACCAACACACAGGCACGTTTGCAGGCCAACTCCAGGACCCATCCACAGTGTTTAATGTTGTCAAGCAAGCCCGTAATCTTATCTGAGGGATCCTCAAGGAGGAGCCTGAAGAGATACAGTAGGTGGATAGTGGGGTGAGGGTCAGGATAAACATGCTTAGATGTTAGTGTGTGTGTAATTTCAACGGGCGGTGGCTGTAATTGTTACCTGGAACGCGCTGCAGGGTGAGTTCATGAATTGTGCGATCAGTGGGTGTTACTGCTGGACTTGAGGGCGTTTGAGTAAACGACCCAGAACTATCGGCGGCCACAAACTATTTTTTTAAGGATTACCTGTAGGTTTTGCTAGGTCTAAGGTTTCCCTTGCTTGTTTGCATGTCAATATTATGTAGAAACAGTGTTTGAAGGAAATTAGTAATCAGTACTCCAGCATAGCACTGTTTGCATATCTGACAAAGTAGCATATAGATTTTTTTCTGCTTCTAACTTCTATATAATTGATTAAAATGATATTTAAATGTTGCAGCAATGACACAAAAGTGTTGATACTTAATCTTAATTTTATGTAGACTTTCAGTCTGAAGATGGAAGCATGGAGACAAAAAAGGTAACTTTGACACTACACCCTTCATCCCAACATACAATCACTATATAAAACAGATATATCATAATTCAAAAATTTTAAAGACTTGATTTTTCATAAATTTTGCTTCAATGCCTCAAGTTTAGCCCTATAAAAACATTTTAAAAGAAGAGAAACAATATTGCACCTCCAGGGTCAGAAGAATGCACTATATTTTTATAAGCATTGCCTTTACAGTGGATAACTGAGGAGCTTTACAAGCAAAATGTTGCGCTTATAAATCATTTACGATCAATAAAATGTATCACTTTTGACAAAAAAATTATTAAAATAGACAATTTAATGTCACAGCTCAGTTATTTATACAAATTTAATACAATAAAAATATTCAATATAAATTTTTGTTTTTTAAAAATTGTATTTTCATCACCTTTAAAGTGACTGATCTAATTCAACAGAGGTATATTACATGTTTTCATCTGGTTACTAAAACATCTGTCAATCGGTTTGTACAAAAAAAAAAAATCTATTGGGCTCTGAAAATTCAGTTGAATCCGTCACTAAGACATGAAAGCAATCTGGCCCATGTGTAAATCTGCCTAGGTCAGAAATGAGTGAGGGTTGCTAGAAAGAGAAATTGAAGGACTTACAAACTCGAGCTGCTAAGATCTGATACTTCATGAAGCTTTTAACAGGTTTCCTCAGAAGGTAAAGCGTTAGGGTGAGGGTCAGAAAGCTACTCTTTTGAAGCCTTAAGTAGAGTTTGCGGTAGTGTTTTGACACTCCATGATCAAGAAAGTAATTTAGTCTGATGAGACCAAAATAGAGCTTTCTAGTCGTTATGTTTGGTGACCATCAAACACTGCACACCTTTTTCAGCATCCTGTTGTGGGGATGCTTCTTGGCAGCAGGGCCTGAAAGGTAAAATGAATGCAGCAAATAATAATAATAATTTGTTTTCATCAGTAAAGAAAAACAAAACAAAACAATGGTTTAAGAAAACAATGACTTGAAGGATCAGGGTACAAATTACACGGAGATGGTTTGAAAACAACAGGGTAGAAGTTCTGGAGTGGCCTAGTGAAAGCCCACACCTAAATCCCATAGAGAATCTTTGACTGGACTTCAGAAACTGATCTGGAAAAGTTTAGCAGAAAGAAATGTAAGAAAACCACTGGGACCTGTTGCATCGACCAAATACTGACGTGTTGAGTGTGGATATTTATGACTGATTGTAATGTAAGTATTTTTATTTGTCAATATTTTGTACAAATTAGTTTTTCCCTTTGACATTCTAGCCAAATTTTGTTGATCAAATACTTTTTAAAGTTACTCTATAGCATGTCTGACTTAATGGTACTTTAAATGGAGGCCATAGCTTAACTTTAGCAGCATAACAGGGGATAAAAAAAAAGGTGCAACAACAGATGAACCCAGGAGATCAGTCTTAGCGTATGAACAAACATTATACATGACTTTTGACACTATTTTATTTTATTTTTATGAAGCCTACTCGTGCATAAATCATGAAATAAAAATGGTTGGGAAATGATTCTATAAAATAACAAGACAACGTTTAAATATCTACTTTAAGATGTCTTAGAAAGCTGACTGCTGGTTTTGAGGTTTGATTGATTCGGGCAAATTGGAGCACGGGGTGTTATTACGGCTGAGTCATCTGCCTGCTCTTGTCTCACACCATAACCAGTAAAGTCAGTCTTGCTCACATCATGTGATGGTTCTGCTCTCACAATAAAAGTGTGGGTAAAACAGAGGTGGGAAGCAGCCTTAAATGTGGTGAATTGGACATTACAGAACCGCTTGTTTACATGTTTGCGGGCTGACTTGCAGCGAGAGCAAGCAGTCGAGTGTAGCGTAACATTTAACACTCAAAGAGTGACTACAGGAAGATTGCTCATGAAAACAAGTCAAAAGGATTAAGGGGAATGACGTTTTGTGACGTTTTCAAAGTTATAGAAATAAATCTTAATATTCATAGGATACCAGAACAGTTGTTGCTTTCAAAGGATGTAATACTCTACATTCAATCACACACACCTGAAAAATCTTTGCCTCAGAAAGAAATTTCGCTGCTTGTGTAAATCTACAACTCTCCATGTTACAGTATACCTTAATTTAGGTCATTGGACTTGCTGCATTGTTCTGAGTCAGTGAATCAATCACGATTACAAACCAGATTATAACAGGCCTTACAGGGACATGTGAAAACAGATTTCTAAATCGGTAGCAACACCGAAATGAATAATTGCAATTATATACTTGATCTTGTGTGCAAATTTTGACAGCTGGGTGGATTATGGAAAAATATTTGTTGGAACTGTACAACGTTGTTGATGATAAGTATACAAACTTCAACTTTAATCTTGAAACTTAAAACAAATCTTTTTTGTGTTGCTAAACTGCATATTAGTGATTGTGATTTTGAGCTTCTTTGAGTGTAGAAAACTTACCTTTATTCTTTTCTCTTTAACTTCTTTTAGGCTTATATGTTTAGTCTTTTTCAATGTTTTCTAGAAACAATTATTTTATATGTTTATCTTCCACAAAGTAAACCAATCATTTTAGGTCTGAAGTAACTCGACCTGCAGCTTCTCTCTGTGCGACACCTCCCAGCGGTTATAAAGCGACAGCTGATGATTGCTGGGCAAGGAGGAGTGAGCATCAAGGGAACCCTGAGGCAAAACGCACACTCAGACACACAAACGTCCCACAAGCCTGACTTTCTTGCTCTCTCCCCTAACACGCAGCCACTCACTCTGAAAATAATGAGCTTTGGAAAGGCAGCCAATCACTAATGCTCAAAAAAGTCTAGAAGGCTTCAAATTTATGAGTCCCGGGTTCCCACAGAAATGAACGATTTCAGGCTCCAGAAAGGTTTCGGTTAAGGTTGCTCAGATAAGAATAAGATATTTTTTTTGATTTATTTATCTACTTAGCCGTCCTCCTTCTTGCTGAAAAAAAACTGACATGTCACATGATCTCAGATTAGCTTGCTTGGATTGCTTGATTTAACAAGAACAAATCCAGTCATGTATCGATTGTTCATGCCTGGAGCAGGCTGAGCCTCGTCTGGCCTCACTTATAGCAGGGTGGGAGACTCTTTCTGGTCGTCCTGAGCAGCTCAGATTTCTTCTAGTGCAGACGGACAGCTTTTGAAGAACAAATTCACGCTGGAAATTCAATGAATTTGTTTGTGTGTGTGCATGTGGGCAGTCACTTAGCCCGTGGTGAAAGGACCCGTCAAAGGTTTCCAAACCCAGCACCAGATACGATCAGGAAATGCCGGGCCCAGTCCTGAACGGGAAAACCGGCTTGCTGTGCTCTACGAAAGAACTCTCTGAACCCTTTCGCCTTTTGTCACGTCACAACCGCAACTGCAAGGCCAACATATAGTCATGCAAAACTGTCAAGTTGAGGAAAAATTATCTTCTGAGTTAAATTTTTCTTTTTCTTTTTTCGTTTCCTGCAGCTGCAAATGTTTTGGCTTGAACTCCATCAGCTTTGCTCAACTTGAAATAATATTTTATGTTTTTTCCCAAAGAGCTCAGACATCTTTTTTTATTTGAATACAGGTCAGGAGAAGTGATGTAGATGTTTCTTCAGTTGGAAAAAGGGGGTTGGGAAATATGTATTACACGTATGATGTCAGTAATCAGTTATCAGGTCGATATTTAGTATCCATTACCAGTATAAGCCCAGATTTTTATATCTGTGAATCCCTTGAATGCATGTAAAATGCATTTTTAGAGCATTACATGCCATTATTTGCATTTTTAGAGCATGTCACAAGTATTCCTAGATTAGGGCTATTTGTGGAAGGTTATAGGTTCCAACCCCCATATATAACAACAATCATTTCTTATTATAATGATTTAATTCATGTGCCATGAATGTTTTTATTAATGTTATCATTAATTAATTTGCCTTTTTTAATAAATAAAGTATTTTTGATTGATTTGATTGATGTAATTGTTCTTTATCCTTATGTTTATGATCATTTTTATGCCATACTTCCACCCTAGTCTCAAGTCTTCTGCAGCCCTAATGTTTTTAGCTTTAAGAATCTTTCTGTCAACTCTTATCTGCTTCTCTGTTCCTGCTGAAAGCCTCCCCACAGCATGATACTGCCACCGATTGCAACGCCTCTGAATGAAACCATTCTCGCTACCACAAATGTCCTTGTTTGTGTTCACAGTTGAAGGAGTCTCCCATCTGAGCTTTGGATGACTGCAGCTCTTCCAGAGATATGAGGAACCTCTTCTCTGATTTATGCTCTCCTGGACCAGAAAGTCCTCCTTTAGAAATTCATATTTGTAATTGTTTTACAATCTTTCTGTAGTTTAACCCGCCTGCTGTGTTTGAAGGCATTCATGAGGGCTGCACTGAATGTTTGAATTTAAACTGAGATTAAATTTACACACGTGGGTGTTATTTACTAGTGAGTTGACTTTTTAAAGGGATTACTAGATTATATTTAGAACAAAGAGGACATTCATGCCACAAGATTCAGGCATTTACAGCAATTTTTCAGCTAATTAAAAAACAAATGTATCATCTCCTGTCCATTTCACAAGTATGCGCTATTTTTGTTGTTGTAAAGTGTGAAAATGTTTTAAAAAAACATTACGTGCTACTTTTACCCCCTCATGAGACCAGGGTCTTGTTTTGAGACCATATTCATTACCTCAGCGTCGAACTGACAACAAACAGCCGGGTGTATTCATGAGGTTTTGCTTGGTGTTTCATGATTTTAGGTGTAAAAGCGTGTCATTCAGAGTGAGTCCATGTCTGTTTTTGTGTTAATGTGTCACCATGTGTGTCTTCCAACCTGAATGTTATGATGGCTGAAAAAAAAAACCCTGACCCATGAGAGGCAAAAAAATGTGACATCAGAGGCCGAACTGCACTCTGCTGTGTTCATTTTTCTATTTCTCCCAGACCTTCACCTTTTATGACCATCATCTCGCTTTAGGATGTCCACTCATGTTTTTCCATCAGCCTTGAACTCCTGGCCAAATGCAAACACTGTGTTTCACTTTGGCTTTTCATCCCCTGATCCTTGTTTTTTGTTTCCCTGTGACTCTGCAGATTTCATTCCCTCCCCATCTCTTCCTCTGTTAATGGGTCTATTCCTGGTCAGTGACACCATGTCCTCTTCGAGAATATGTGACTGCAGGAGCTGTTGTTTGTGCAAGCTTCTGATCTAATTTTCACTGTGACATATATGTTTGCACAAAAGTGTGCCTGTACACTGTTTCTGCCTGGATATTTAGTATATGTAGGCATGCATGCACATGTTACATGCACATGTTATTTATCTCTCGTGTAGATGTATGTGTGTGTGTACGCTCCCATGTGTGGGTGGGTGTGATTTTTAGAAATCCATCTCCAGAGCATCTGTTTGTCATTAAAGCTTTTATGGATGTGAGATAAGAACATGATAAACGGATGTTGAATGCCTAAGAGATGGCTCAGTTGCCCCTCTGAGAGAGCTAAAGACTTGTGCAGGATTGGATAAGTTTTCTGCTTTTCCATCCCCGCCCTCTGTCTTTCTCTCCCCGCTGAACCCAGAGCCAAGTAAAAAATTTTTTTGACAATAATTTTTCTTGATTTGTGTTGGCTCTGCGGCGGTGCCAGATGGGTGGGATTTGCCACATAGTACAATATGGAGGATGCCAGAACTATTAGACAACCACTAGAAAGTATTTAAAAATCAGTGTGTTGAACTTTTCTGCAGCTGGCAATTTGACTTAGCTCTATTTGTCTTGTTTAAACTGTGTGAACCCCACCTAACCTGCTGCTTATGCAAGCGGGGTAAAGTAAATGGTCGAAAAATGACACGACCCCATGGCTGTTAGTTTCTGTCTGTTCCCATTTATATCCTCACCCTTTTTCTCCTCCGGACATGTACCTGTTCTGTTGCTGCCCGTTGCTGCCAGAAAGTTTCATCCAGTTGTAATAAAAACAGATAAAGACAAAATAGTTGAGACTCCTAAAGCTACTTGGCATATCGTGCTCAACCAGCAAAGAAAAAAAAAAGAGCTTTTATTGGTTTTGTAGTTTGAGTGGTGCGGACATGTAGAGGTGAGGTAAATCACACCGTGCGGCTCGATGCTTAATCACCTCTGTGTTCCAGCCTTGATCTCAAAGGTGTGTGCATGGTGAAAACATCATCTAAAATAGGATGGATTTAGAACTACTTGTTATAGTCAGAAACAAAATTGTAATGATTACTGATAGATAGAAAAAGCCTTACTTGTTGTCAAAATATGAATGTAGCCTATTCATATTCCTTGACACACATAGTAGCACACATTATCTGGAGTTAAGTGAATGCCTTCCACTAGCCATGTTTTCATCCAAATGTGTTTTAGATTTTCTAGGATAAAATAAAAAAATTGTTGCAAAGTTTGGTGTGTTTCCAACTACCACTTTGAAAAAAATCGACCAGCCTGTGCAAAGTGTTATTTGTTTAAATGGTAATAAAGAGGAAGTGATTTTTTTTACTGTGAAAAAGCTTTATTAAAAATTTAAGGAAGTCATATTGAATTTTGGGCTGCGCAGTGGGTAGCACTGTTGCCATGCAGCAAGAAGGCTCTGGGTTCAATTCCACCTTGGATCTTGGGTCTTTCTACAAGGAGTTTGCATGTTCTACCTGTGCATGTGTGGGTTCTCTCGGGTACTCCGGCTTCCTCCCACAGTCCAAAAACATGACTGTTAGGCTGATTGGGCTCTAAATTGTCCTTAGATGTGTGTGTATGAGTGGTTGTTTGTCCTGTGTTGTCCTGTGATGTACCCTTGCCTCTTGCCCGTTGTAAGGTGGAGATAAGCGCCAGCAGACCCACCCGACCCCAATAGGGACAAGGGTGTACAGAAAATGGATGGATGGAATATTGAATTTCAGCATCAGCAGTCTTTCTTAGGGTAAAAAAAGGAATTGTATAGCCTTTTTGTATTTGAATTTATTTCTCTTTGGTCATATGTAAAAGTATAACTGTATGTACAACTTTTTCTGTTTTACTGTAAGCCATATGCATCGAAATAAACTGAAATAAATGATTTTCTTATTGAGAGTTTCTGCAGGACAGCCATTTGTTTCTCAGGTACTCTATATCCTACTCCAAACAAAAGTAGTGTTCAATAAACTCACATCTTGCTCCTTATGTGCTTAAAGTTAGCATGCTTCTCTCTTATCTGAGTCAGTATACAGCTCAAAACATTGTCAGTGGCGTCAAAGTGTACTGGAAATCTTCTAATTCCTTTCGGGGATCAATACATCTAATCTAATTTAATTTGATCTAATCTAATCTAATGTGATCTATTGTTGTACAGTTCCAGTAGGCGCTCTCTGACTGCTGCTGACGCTAGGTGCGTGGATCTTTGCTACGTTCAAAGGCAGAACTATGGGTAAATATAGGTAAACAGATACCACAATTAGGTAGATTCCAGACAATTTAATCATACATGAATGAACAAAAGTTACACTGTTTTTGTTCAAACTTGGCCCAAACAAGCACAGAGACAGTCAGACTTGAAAATTTGATCAAACAAAAACCCCTTTCAACAGCTTTTTCACATTGGCAGTCATCTTAATGTCAGAGGGCAATAGCTTCTTTTTTTGTTTTCTTAAGGAGAACACCCCAAACTTCTGAGTCCAACTTGATTAATAGTGTAACTGTATGGTAGTGCCACTATCCCTTTGCTGCTGGATCAATGAAATCCAGTTACTGTGAATCTGTTTGCTCAGCCTAGTATGATAGTCAGCTATTTTAAGTAACTCTTCTATCCATGTTCTTAATGTTTACTCACCTGGTTTCCCTGCTACTAATCACCCTCCCTTAGTATCTAACCCCTCAGTTTCCAGTGAATCCATGACAGATCCTCACTGTGTCATAATTTATTTGCTTCATCTTATTTTTCTCTGAGGGTTAATTTCCCCATCATCATCTAACTCATGAGTCTGCTCTCTTTTGTCTGTGCTTGTGCTAGACTCCACTGTGAAAGCTGCAGTGACTTTTTAACCTAGAAGTTTATGAAAATAACTGGATGTGTTTGAAAAAAAAAAAAAAGGCTTAAGGGAAAATGTGTGAAATAGCCAAAATTTCAAGCATTTAAACCTGACAGTTCAAAAGGCTGCCTTTGGCTGTGGCTTTCAAACAAAAATATTATATATCCAATTTCTTTCTCTTTTACTCTACATATTTAAAACTCTATCCTCTCCCCCTCTTGGATCACCTTTTGTTTTTCCAGATGGCCCTTTTCGCACTCCATTACTGCTCTTTGGACAGCAAGAAATAAAACCGTCTGGGACATGGATGTGTCCTCCTTGGATGAACATCCACCTGGAAATGAGATGGAACACAAAGTTCTTCAGGATATTTCCAAGGTAGCGCTTTCAAAGTGGCCGCAGAGCCAACAGCATGAGTTATGAAGTCGTTGGATTTGATTTAAAAGCTTTTGCTCTGTTGCTGAACTCACCTTTTGTTCTCAGGCCGTATCTTCGGTTTAAGCTTTCACGTTAACCGACTTCTGGCATTAACCATAGGATGTTTCTTTTATCGACTGTTTGTTGCACTACCTCATCTCTTAAAGATTCTTTCCGAGTATCCTTCTCTCCTTTTCTAGATTCAATCTAAACCCAAACTCGGTCTGTTTCTTGTTGCCGCTTTCTCTGTTGAAGTGCCAGCTGGTGTCAGCAGCTTCTAGCCGCCTCTTTCAAAAAGGACCGAAATGGAGATGATTTAAAACCAAGTACTGTTACGCCAACCATCTTCCTCTGACACAGATAGGGTGTAGTAGTATTGCTTCTGTCTTGGAAATGACGTCTCAAGTATAACAACTGCAGAGTCTTTGGCAACCCTGGTAAAGGCAAACAAAGAAAATACATTTTTTATTGCAGTAGCATGAGTTTTTCTTTTAAAGGACATCTGCATTTATTTATTTTTAAAATCTCTCACAACTTTCACTTTTTTTCACAATAATTTATCATTATAATCACAAACTTCCATTTAATATCTATCCATGGTTGCCAGTTCATCACAGAGTAACACAGAGACACACATTCAGGCACTCACTCACACCTAAAGACAATTTAGAGAGACCAAATAACCTAACAGACATGTTTCCGGGCTATAGGAGTAAGCCAGAGTACCTGGAGAACCACGCATGGAAAGCATGAAAACTCCATGTAGAAAAACTCCAGCTTTGCAAAACTTCCTAAAGTTTTGGGGAAATGTCTCCACCAGCTTTTTATAACTAGAGGCATAGATTTTTTATACATTCATCTAGGCAATAAAAAGTTAAAGCTCAGCCAAACTAGATGAACACTGACAATTCTTTGTGGGATTTAGGTCTGGAGTTAAGGAGGACATTCTTACACCTGAGAATGCTTTAATCCAAACTAGAATTGGTTGACTTAAGGGTTTTAGGGGATGTATGTGTGTTCTGAAAGTGAACTATGTATTTGTTCCAGTAATGTTGAAATGTGTCCGTCATCTAAACAGTTTTATTATAGCTACTTGTGTTAAAGCAACACTAAAGACGTTTCAGTTTTGGTTGATTTTGGCGACCAATGTTGTTGCTACGTATTTTTAACAACAACATTTTTTATTTATTTTTTTACATAACATTAAAATGTACGTACAGATGGACATTTGAATTACAGAAAGTTTATTTGAATGTTTATACACATTTTATTGATTTGTGAGAACAAAACGTTTTTTGTTTTGCTTTTAAACCTTAAACAATAAGGTCATTGAGCAAAAACTATTCTAGACATTTTCATTATGTGTTTTCCAAACTTTACATGCAAACAAAAAATCACTTTAAACTATATTATTTATAAATCACACAGTCGTTGGGCTGTTGGACCCCCTCTATTCTTCTTCATTCTGCTTGTGAGACCCAGTTTGCTAGCCATGTTTGTCACACCCATAAAACAGGCCTGAACAGAGGCTGTCAGTGCAGATTGACTGTTTCAGGAGTTGAAGGTTGGGTGAAAGCACTGAGTGATGTCAATCCTCAGGTAAATACCCAAAGCTGAATGAATGAAGCTCAAAGGCATCAGTGCTGAGCCTTTCTGTTTAAATATAAATGATAGAATAATGTCCCAGGACAGTAAAAAACATACTGTATCCATTGAGAAGAGGAATTTGTAAAACTGTCATAAATTTGTCATTTTTTTAATGTGTGCTACCATGTGTGTCAAGGAATATGAATAGGCTACATTCATATTTTGACAACTAGTAAGGCTTTTTCTATCTATCAGGAATCATTACAATTTTGTTTCTGACTATAACAAGTAGTTCTAAATCCATCCTATTTTAGACGATGTTTTCACCATGCACACAACTTTGAGATCAAGGCTGGAACACAGAGGTGATTAAGCATCGAGCCGCACGGTGTGATTTACCTCACCTCTACATGTCCGCACCACTCAAACCATAAAACCAATAAAAGCTCTTTTTTTTTTTTCTTTGCTGGTTGAGCACGATATGCCAAGTAGCTTTAGGAGTCTCAACTATTTTGTCTTTATCTATTTTTATTACAACTGGATGAAACTTTCTGGCAACAATGGGCAGCAACAGAACAGGTACATGTCCAGAGGAGAAAAAAGGGTGAGGATATAAATGGGAACAGACAGAAACTAACAGCCATGGGGTCGTGTCATTTTTCGACCATTTACGTTACCCCGCTTGCATTATCACAATAGGTGAAAACTACAAAATCGACCCAAACTCCTAGGGGTCCAGGGGACCCCTAGGAGTTCCCAGACCAAGCAGGATGCTGAGATTGAATCTACTCTCTGTTTAACTTTAGGTTTTCTCTGGGTACTCCAGCTTCCTGTTCGAGATTGAGACTTTCTGGACAGAATTAAAACATATAATCAAAGGCTCTTTACAGAATATATTGTTTATACTGATAGCTGTTGACATGTAGGATCTCCTGTGGTAGTCTGTATTACAGCATATCTCAAGAAGCCTCTGATTTAAGCCAATGTTGTTGTCTAGCAGACTCACGAAGTATGCACAGGGTTGTACTTAAATTTCTTAATTTAAGTTCAGACTTCTTAATCAGGTTTTTGAGCCTTTATTAGTCGCTGGTTCTGATGGTTGTACTCCAACAAATCATTAATGGAAACACTGAAGGACCGAAGTTTACATTAACAAGCTCACTTCTCAGTGGTACTTGTCAGGTGAGCTTTGGACAACCAAAAGAAAATGAGGCAACGTGTCGTCTTTGCAGCCAAATCTTAGAACTGTTTACTGAAGAAAGCTTTAGATTTAATCTCTTTAACCAAAGTCTTTACTGTTCATCTCCAGTGAACGAATGCAAACTAACAGAAACTCCCCAATAACAATAGCTCTGTCCCGCTTTTGTACACAGTGACAAATGACAAGTGCTGGCCGCCTGCAAGTCTGCTCACCATTCAATCAGCCTGTCTATGATTATTATGTGGTGGAAGCTCTCCATCTTTTGTCTATAGTGGTTGGAAATGGAGAGACCCTATGAGGCTAAAGCATGAGCTAAACCTTCTGGAGTGTTTGCAAAGGAGTTATAGTTGTCATTTGATGGATTATGCTGGATTCCCTAAGGTTCGGTTAATAAATGCAGGCTTGTTGGTTCGTGTTTTGTTTTAGATCTTAGGAAGGGAATGCTAATTTTAAAGGACGCCCTTTCATGCATACAAATAAATGTATGTACATAACTATTCATTAGCCCCCCAAACCTGCTGCAAAGTTTCGGAAATTCTCTCATTCTTCCAAACCAGCTCATAAATTCAATAACAGATCCACAAGCAAACACTAAAGACGCACATCTGTGAACTATCATGCCCCCTCGCTCCCTATCTAGCAGAGAAACATCGCTGGGCTCCAGCAATCACCGTCTGACAGACAGAAAAGCATCAGAGCATGTAGAAAATGTAAACGTTTTACATCCTGATTTTAAACTGTTGGTTAAAAGCCAAACTCACTAAGAGTTTTGATGTTTATTTAGCATATTTCTCCCAAGGACGCCTTAGAAAGCATGTTGTGGTTGGTTAATATGGCGTTTTTTGGCAGATTTTTTATTTGTCACTTTATTTTTGGATGAATGGGTTTTAGATCATTCCAGCTGCTCTTTTGCAGTTAATGAATGTTATTTACCAACAATTAAGAAAATAACTTTTTTTTTTTAAATACAAGTTAATCAACAAAAAGAATCATTCTTCTCTAATTTTATCACATTTTATGAATGTGGACCGCAGGTAATTGCGGGGTCAGGAAATATAGCCACCAGCCAACAACTCAAATGATTGACCCCCCCAACAAAATACTTAAAACTTCTTATTTAAAGAATTTTAACACCAAATATTATTACCTTTTAAATGGGCTGGCGACCTATCCAGGGTGTACCCCTGCCTCTCGCCCATTTTAAGCTGGAGATCGACACCATCAGACCCACCCGACCCCAATAGGGACAAGGGTGTACAGAAAATGGATGGATGGATGAAGTAATTTAAAAATCCCAAAAGCAAATTAAATGTCGTTGTAGCTCATTTCACAATTGGTGGTAGGTGTCATGTCGGGGTTTAAACTTCTGACCCACATAAAACAGAGACTCTCAGGAAAACGGTTACAATGATTTATTGAGGGAAGTGAAATGAGAAGGGGAATGAATGATGCAGTGTTCTCTGCTTTTTGCCCACTCGCCTCATTCATTTCCCAATGATGACGCCAAAATAGCGTTTGTTATCGGTCAGTTGTTCGGAAAAGCGCTTAGCTGAATCGCGCTTCCACCGTTATCCCGAGTTCAGTATGTCCTTCCACGAGTTCAGAGAGGAATTTTTTAGGGTATTTGTTCACGAGACCAATCCCTCAACAGTTTCTCGAAAGATGCACAGATTAACACAAGGTTCCAAGACCGTGGCCGAATTCGCTATAGAGTTTAGAACTCTGGCGGCCCGGTTGACATGGGATCCTCACTCGTTAAAGAGTTCATTTCGCCACGCACTTAACGAGCGATTACAGTATGAACTCACGCTATATGATGAGCCTCCCTCGCTAGAGGATTATATCTCTCCGGCTGCCCGTGTAGACGGTCGTCTGAGGGAAAGAGACCGTTTAAAGGTAAGCCGCAGGACCTCTGCTAGTCAGGCTCCCGCAGTTGTTCGGCCTTCCACTCAGTACCTAGAGACCCCTCTCAGATATGAACCCCGCAGGCCGTCACCCCCGGGACCAGAGCTGATGCAGGTCGGACGAACCAGGTTAGCCCCGGAGGAATGGCAACGGAGGTTGCAGTCGAGGGAGTGTCTTTACTGCGGGACGCCTGGCCATTACATCGCCCATTACCCAACACGTGGTAAGATGACACTCCCCGAGAGGGTCCATCTGTAAATGCTAGGTAGCAGATGGACCTACTCCCTAGTCCTAGTCAGCCCCGTCTTCTTCTTCCGGCCACCATTGTTCACAACCAGAAACCGCTAAATCTGTCAGCCTTGGTAGATTCTGGTTGTGAACAATCCCTCATCCCTCAGGTTCTTGTTGATCAGCTCCAGCTGTCCATTTCCCCACTCACCGTTCCACTCTAGGTATCTGCTTTGGATGGCAGATCCCTTCACCAGATTACACACGTCACGAACCCTTTGGAAATAATCATTTCAGGTAATCACAAGGAACTCAGGTCGTTCTTTGTGTTTTCCTCCTCCCAGCCGCACATCATTCTGGGGTTCGACTGGCTCCGCACACATAACCCTACCATAAACTGGTCAGACTGCTCCATCAACTCCTAGTCACCTAACTGCCTCTCCTCTTGCCTCCAGGCAGCCGTTCCTCCTAGCCCGCCCCAGGAAGATGTCTCCATCGATTCCCAGGATCTCAGCAATATACCTGTAGAGTACCTGGACCTCAAACAGGCCTTCAATAAAAGTAAGGCCTGTTCCTTGTCTCACCATAGACCCTACGACTGCGCCATTGACCTCCTTCCCGGAGCCCCATTACCATCCAGCAGTCTGTATAATATGTCACACAAGGAGCGGGAACCGATGGAGACCTATATAAGTGAGTCCCTCGCGCTGGAATTATCAGGTTTTCTTCCTCTCCCGTAGGGGCAGGCTTTTTCTTCGTCTCTAAGAAGGATGGTTCGATCCGACCCTGCATTGATTACAGAGGGCTGAACAACATAACCATAAAGAACAGGTACCCTCTGCCACTCATAACTGCTGCCTTCGAGTCACTACACAAAGCCACTGTTTTCACTAAACTGGACCTCCGCAATGCCTATCACCTCGTCCGTGTTCGCTAGGGGGATGAATGGAAGACTGCTTTCAAAACACCCCTGGGACATTTTGAATACCTTGTCATGCCCTTCGGTTTATATAATGCTCCTTCAGTTTTCCAAGCACTCATAAACGATGTTCTCCGTGATTTCCTTAATGTTTTTGTTTTTGTTTATTTAGACGACATCCTCATTTTCTCCAAAGACCCCACCGAACACCAATCCCACGTCTGTCAGGTCCTCCAACGTCTCCTCCAGAGCCGTCTTTATGTCAAAGCCAAGAAATGCGAATTTCACAAAACATCCATCGCATTTCTCGGCTACATCTTCGAGGGTGGGCAGATCCGAGCAGACCCATCCAAGATCCTTGCAGTTACTCAATGGCCCACTCCCGACACCAGGCGTCAACTTCAAAGGTTCATAGGTTTCGCCAACTTCTATCGCCGCTTTATCAGAAACTACAGTCAGACCGTATCCCCACTCACTGCCTTAACCTCAGTTAAAATCCCTTATAGTTGGACCCCTCAAGCAGAGGAGGCCTTTTCCAAGATTAAGACCCTGTTTTCCCAAGCCCCAGTCCTTATCCAACCTGATACATCCCGTCAGTTCACCCTGGAGGTCGACGCCTCTGACCTGGGAGTCGGAGCCATTCTCTCCCAGAGGTCAGAGGAGGACAGTAAACTCCTTCCCTATGCCTTCTTCTCCCGACGTCTATCCCCTGCTGAACGAAATTACGACGTGGGAGACCGGGAACTCCTGGCAATCAAGTTGGCTCTCGAAGAGTGGCGTCACTGGCTGGAGGGTGCAACCCATCCGGTACAGGTTTGGACCGACCACAAGAATCTTGAGTACATCAAATCTGCTACACCCCTTAATCCCCGACAGTCCCGCTGGTCCCTTTTCTTTTCTCAATTTAACCTCTCCATTTCTTACAGGCCTGGCTCCAAGAATATTAAGGCCGATGCCCTCTCCCGCCAGTTCTCCCCGGACGATTCCATTCCCGATCCTGCACCCATCATTCCCTCTCACTGCGTGGTTGGTCTGGTATCCTGGGAGATTGAGGGCATCGTCAAGGATGCCCTCCAGCATGAACCTGACCCTCGGACCCCTCCTCAGAAGACCACGTATGTTCCATCCGCCGTTCGTTCCCGAGTAATTCATTGGTTCCACACATCCCATTTTTTTTGTCACCCCGACTCCAGTCGGACCATAGCCCTCGTGTCTCGCAGGTTCTGGTGGCCCAACCTTCACAAGGACATCACGGAAGGCTGTCCCACCTGCTCCAGAAACAAAGCCAGCAATAAGCCTCCCTCCGGTCTTCTGCAACCACTACCTATCCCCAAACGTCCCTGGTCCCATATAGCGGTCGACTTCATCACTGGCCTTCCATCTGCCTAAGGCATGACCACAATCCTCACCATAGTCGACCGCTTTTCCAAATCCTGTCACCTCGTTCCCCTACGCAAACTCCCGTCAGCGTTCCAGACTGACGGGAACGCTGTCAGGTGCCTGACATCCTCCCACCAGACCGACTGGAACCAACACCTTCCCTGGGTTGAGTACGCCCATAATTCCCATGTCTCTGCTGCCAAAGGTTTGTCCCCCTTCAAGATCTCCCTAGGGGACCAACCTCCTCTGTTCCCGGCCGACGAGAGGGATATCTCGGTGACGTCAGTCCACCACCACATCCGCCGCGTCTGCACCATTTGGAGGGACACAGTCTCTGCCCTCCAGCGAACAGCGGTCCAAAACAAGAAATATGCTGACCGGAGACCCACTCCAGCTCCCGTCTATTCTCCTGGTCAGCAGGTGTGGCTGTCATCCCGAGATATTCCCCTTAAATCAGTCTCCCACAAACTCTCCCCCCGTTTCATCAGCCCTTACACCATCCAGTCCGTCCTGAGTCCTTCCACCGTCCGTCTTCGTTAGCCCCTACTATCAGGATCCATCCAACCTTCCACGTCTCCCTAGTAAAGCCGGTCCGAACCAGTACTTTGTGCCCTCCAGCCGACACCCCTCCGCCCGCCCGTATCATAGATGGGCATCCGGCCTACGACGTCCGGAGGATCGTGGCTTCCCGTCGACGAGGTCGTGGTTATCAGTACCTCGTTGATTGGGAGGGTTATGGTCCCGAGGAGCGTAGCTGGGTGCCCCGCTCCTTCATTTTAGATCCTTCTTTGGTCGACGACTTTGAAGCATCTTCTTCGTCTTCTGGACCGCCGGGTGGCGGTCCTTGAGGGGGGGGGGTACTGTCAGGGTGAGTTTTCTGTTCAGTTCTCCAGGTGGCCACGGGGGGTCACCAGTACTCTCTTCCAGGCTGGAGCTCCGTCCTGCCCAGGTGTCGGGGTTTAAAGTTCTGACCCAAATAAAACAGAGATTCTCAGGAAAATGGTTACAATGATTTATTGAGGGAAATGAAGTGAGAAGGGGAATCCGGCGGGAATCTTGCAGCGGGCAGCAAACGGCAGAGAGTGGCGAGGAAACGGGACACAGCAACGAGTGGCAGGGAACGGGAACACAGCAATGAGTGGCGGAAGTACACGGCGGGATCAGGAACACTTCGACGAGGGAGACCGGGAACATCTGAGAGTGAGGACAGGCAAGGTGAGTGAAACAGATGACGGAGCGAGTAATGAAAGGAACGATCTTACTTGAGTTGTGGATTATCTTGTCGCCAGTGGAATGTCCGGGGTGAGTTTCTGTCCGATTGAAGTGATGTGGTTCGGGGGGTTTGAGCAGCTGATGAGGCACGCTGGAGCAGGCAGATCGAGCAGAGCCAAGAGGAGTGGAGATCAACTGATGGGATGATTACCGAAGAGAATCTTGGAGGAGTTGGAGATGGAGAAGTGAGTACAACCTGACAGGAGACACCAGTGTTGTTAGAGGTGAGGGAAAAATCGCAAGGCACAAAAACAGGAAACACGGCTTTGGTCAAAATACATAGACATAGGAAACTTTTACTGCGAGGAAAACTTGGAAAACGACTAAAACTACGAGGAAGAACTAGGAACTAGAGTGGCACTGAGACAAGGAGTTTACCGATGGTAACAAACACTCAGGCCCCGAGTAGCTGATCCACCACCCCTCTTATACTGGCTCAGGTGATCAGCGCCAACCAGAAGTACCTGGACAGGACGGAGCTCCAGCCTGGAAGAGAGCACTGGTGAACCCCCCGTGGCCACCTGGAGAACTGAACAGAAAACTCACCCTGACAGTAGGTGCTGATGGTGTGAACTGATGATCTCCTGTGGTGATCTGTGTTACTGCAGACCTACGATAGCCTCTGAAGACACTCTGTTGTTGTATAACAGAATGCTCAAGGCTCAAGATCATCCCCTAAAACCCCCAAGGAAAAAAACAATTCTTACTACCACAACAGTTTTTTTTGGCCAACTGAATTAGGAAGGTTCCGGTAAATTATTGCACTGGTTAGTTTTGGTCACAATTTTAAAAATTAAAGGAAGTTTATTTACACAAAGACTTAATTACAAGGGTGCAGACATGTGTGTCCCATTTAGAGTTTGAAATAATAATGTAAATGACGATCCCTGTAGCATAATGCGAATGTCTGAAAGAGGTTGTTGAAGAAGAGGTCGGCACGATCTTTACCGCAATTAAGAAAAATAAGCTGGTGCGAAAGAAAAATAAGAAACACCTGTTTGTGTTACCTTTCTGTGTCCCTGTCAAAAAGAAGCTTTATCCAAAACTGAGAACATGAGTCTGAAGTGAAATTATCCCTATTAGGAAATTAATGTTTGATACTTGCTTATTTCAGGCTTACTAGTTTAATGAAGTAACTATTAAGCAGTATAGTACACAAGTGAAGCCCAGCACCAGGCAGCAAGAGAAACTATTCTGCAACTTTTTGATGTTAATATTATCGCTAACTTAACCCAGAGGACTGGTGGACAATCTTGCAGCCGGTGGGATCCTCAAAGATCTGGAGGACGTTCGTTAAGTGACAGTGACATATGAGATTGGCGGCTGGCGAAGAAGGAACCGTTGCAAGTTGAAGATTTACATTTTTATTTATTTATTTTGGTGTAAGATTTATTTAAGTGCTTGAAACAGTAATTGGCTTGTTGTTTAGAGTCAGTTTAAAAGCAGGGTTAGAAGAAAATAATGAATGGAACTGCATCCTTCCTCTGTGTTATTTTGAATGTAGTTTTGCTTTTGCTTCCAGTTTCAAGATATTATCTCTTGAGAACGAGGCCAGAAATATTACTATGCGATCCAAACCAAATACTGGCCAGCTGCCATTACCTTTCTACTAAAGTCCAAGTTAAACCAATCTATTAGCCTGACCTCACTCCGAGCCCCTTGCAGTGGATGGGGACATTAATTTTATCTAGAGAGCCCTGTCCACATCACAGCTGGGTGGCTCTGAATTAAGACTTGTGTTTCACACTCCATGAATCATCGCGTAACTCGCGACCGTGAGGTCTACACTTGTCAGAGGGGAAAGAAAGGGAATGGGATGACAAAAACAGAGAGAGGGGAGAAGCATGTGGCAAATTTCTCGTGTTTAGAGCAGGATCAGGATTGCGGAGTGACCCCTCAACTCTCGCAAATCACAGAGGAGAACAAGTTTGGTCCATTAGTGGTCACTTAGTGGCTGCGTCTTAGGGTTCAGTCTGTTCACGATACAAATCTCAGACTGCTGCTACCTTTTATTTTACCCCTCAAGACCCCTTCTGTCCCCTCCACCACCACAGCTCGCCTAAATTTGTCGCTCTACCAACCCTGTAATTTGGGTGAGGAATTCAGCAACTGTTATTTTTATTGAATTCCCAATAACTTTGCTGAGATTACACTTAAGTGCAGGCAACTTGAGCTTGAGACTTTCCTGCCAGATTTGTTCTGGGACCAGCGGGATGTGGACTCCGGTGCCAGGGTGGGCGGTTGGAGGGTCACAGGCTTAAAATATATATATTTTTTTACTTTTTACACAGCGTAGGGGGAAAACACATGACAACGATCATTACATTTATGGATGGCTCACTGCTCTCTCTGGGGACCAGGCAGACAGTGCCAGGTTTACAGCCAGCAGGCTACTGGACACTAATAAAAAGATCCCATCCCTGGGGAGTCTTAAAGCGACTCAGTAGCAGAGAACCTCCGTGGCAGCTTCACAGTGTGGGACATTTTGCGTCTGACTTTATTCACTTTCACTGAATACATTCAGCTAATTTTTTCCAGAACATTTGCGCTTTTGTTGCCGTTGCCACGCGACGAGGCTATGATTCGCAATCATGAATGGCAGCCCATTTGGCGTAAGTCCGGTTCTGCTCAGTGACGTACACGAAGATGGAAATCATCTTTCCTCTGAACCAGTACGGTATCAGACACGCAAAGCCCCTTTCCCGATCAAGCACTTTTCAAGGATGTATATTTGATTCAGAAACTATAAGAAACACTCAGCAGCTATACTTAAAAGGTGACATTATCCATCTTTATGCCATGTACAATTGAAACCAGAGTACAATTGCTTTTCAATAACCAAATAAAAAGACAGATCATGGCGCATGGACACCTCGGTGTAACCATGCCAAAACAAATTCCTTGTAAGTCTAATAACGTACTTGGTAACAAAGCTGTTTCTGATTCCGACATCAGACCAAACTTCTCTACTTTTAAAGTCAGTTACCGTCTATAAACGAGTCAATACCTGCTTAAATTAGTTTGAACTTTTGAATTTGAACAGCAGCGACCACAGTGCTATTTTTCAGTCGGCCAGTTTGACCTGCTAAAAAAGGAGCCAGGCATTCCACCCTTGTTGTTCTTTTTCATGTATCTCTGGGGGTTTCTCAGGCTTTCTCACATTCTTCTTAGCAAAGACTGACACCAATCGAGACATCGGTTGCCCAGTGTTCCCAGTAGAGCTGAGTTGGCTAAAAATTTGCCTAAATCACAGTCGTGACACCATTGACACTTTATTCATCCACAGAGTTTAGCCTACTGGTCTCGTCTGCCTTCCTGATGCATGTCTTATCCCCAGGCACTACATTGTCTGCAATCTGGTGGCAAGATTTGACTTTTCTCACACTTTAAATAATGTTGCTGTGTTCCCAGTTCTGTCTTTGTGTGTTTGAGCTCTGGACCACCTTGTAAAGTGCAGCTGTCTTGGGTGTAAGCCCTCCTCCAACTAATCCAATTGTAATGATACCGTTATCAACAGAGAGGCTCCAGTTCTGGTAAAACATTTCCCATGATGCCAAGATTCTTGACCATGAATATCACATTAGAAACTGAGCCTATATGTTATCTAACACACTGTTTTGTAGTCCAGCCCTTTCTTTAGAAATCAACTTTAAATCTCTCCAACTCCAAATCTGTCCAACATTCAAATAAAAGTGCAACTACTGTAGAGGGCAAAAGGTGGAAAAGATAAGTAAATCTTTTACATAACCTTTTTGAGCAGTACTTCTGGACCTCAAACAATGTACTGAATTAAACAAAACAAGCCTGTTGAGAACCAGGTGAAGGATAAACCCAGTGGGCATCCACAGGCTAGGGTTGGGGTTAGGTGACGAGCAATAGACACCCAGAGAGGTACCAAACAGGGATTAAAACTCATTAGAGTTAGTGTTTCCCAAAACTTAGGATAGGCCAGTTCTGGCTTTAAGGTTTAAGGTTTTTTTTAATGCAAATAGGACATGGCTGGATAACCTCCCAATGAAGACATATGGAAGACTAATCGGATGTCTGAATAACCTCAGCTGACTCTATTGAGGGGGATGTGGAGTAAAGCTCCTTGGTTAGAAAAGCTCCCCTTGATTGTATCATCCCAATAGATCGGAAAACATTAAATAGATATATTACGCAACAATTGGTATTTCTTAAGGTATTTCTATGTGCTTTATGTGACTTTTTCTTCCAAATTTTTTCCCTTTCACTCAATTTACATTTATATTCTTGGGGAATTACACTCTGAGAACAGCCAGCTTATTCCGTAATGATCTTATGTAAGGCAGACATTGCTAACTGGACTCGTCTCTTGGTTGTTTGTGTGTATGATTATTGTGCTTTGAGTTGAGTGTAACTACGAGGAAGGACTGATGTGGTGATTTTTCAATGTGGCTTGTATAAACACCCAACTTTTAGTGTTCGACCGTTCTCTTCTCTGAAACTCCTTGAATGTCACTGCTATTTTCTTTAGACATTCCTTTTCAGCTTGTCACTTAAAAAAAGGGAAGTGACCTCATTCTTTGTAAGTTTAAAAGTTTTTTTCTCCAGTGTGCAATGCCCCAATGACCAATGAGCCAGAGCTGTGAAGGTCTTCAATCTCTGACCTGCAGTCAGAAGTGAATGGAGGCCAGGCCTGCAGCCTGCAGCCTGCAGCGGCTTCTCTGGCCACCACCAGTAAAGCGGCACCAGGATTTACTCGGGTTCTGACTGCCAAAAATAAGCAGGAAGGAGTTAAACTTGTCCTTGGCAAAGAAGGGAGTCTGATTCCCGATTGTGCCTTGGCCAAAAACATCTCTCCCTGCCTTTAATGTACACAAACAAAGACTCCCATGCACACACACAGGGGCTCTGTCAGTGTAATTCACGGTGTTCATGTCTGTTTGCATTGCTCAGACCTAACATATGTTGTGGCTCATCAGGCCAGAACATGGAAACTGTGAGTGGCTGCAGATGTTGAGAAGAGAAGGAATTTTTTGGGAGGTTGGTTTTAAACATGGTTTCTTTTTACACTCCACTAAAAATCCTCAGCAGGCCTTCAACTAATCTCACAATCACTGGAGCTGCGAGGTGGATCCTAAAGACGGTGTGTTGCTGACAGTTCATTGATACCCTTCTGTGTATTATTATCCTCAGAGTAGTGAGATCAAAATGTTGGGCTTGAACCAAAGCTCACTCTTTGGAAAATTATCTGTGCTTCACATCTTTTCCTTATAAAAATAAATAGACATTATTTTCGCATAGGTTAGTTTTTCATCACTTGTCAAGACAGGAATAAAGATCCATTTAAAATACAGTAACATGAACAGTTTCTGTAAGCAGCCTGATTATCAAAAGTTTAATTCTTTGCCTTTTTCATATCATTTATCATTTTACGAAGATCTCAGTTTTTCATTATTAATTTCATGCAGTCTGGAGCAAATATGCACTTCTCCTAAATTGAGATCAGAAGTGACAGAAAATGAATCCAGGGACATTTTGGACACCAGGCTAAAACTCCCTCTCAGGAATTATATAATGGTTATATAATAATTTGTGACACTATAACAAAGACGATGATGAGATCCAAGCACCATTAGTGGAGTTAGTGTTTTGCCTTTGGCTTGTTTTGCAGAAAGAAGACCTGAACAGCTTCCAGTCATAGAATCAATCATGTGAGTATATCTATCTGACAGACGAAACTTGGCTCAGACTGACATACAAGCAAAAGAACAGCTATACAAATAAACAATGGACCAATAGTCCTCAAAATCTGACAAAAAACAAAGAGTTGCTTGCATTAGTAGATCCACAAGCTGTTTGAGCCTGAGAAGAGGATTTCTAAAATTTGAACATGTAAACAAAACATGCTGACAACGCAATCAACAGGCACTCGGTGTCATCAGGCATCATGACTAATTCTGCAATGCCACAGCGGGCACTCAAGAATCCCACCACAGGATCCCCGTGGTAATCGCTTCAACATCCGGATGTTCTGTTTGTCACACAGAGTAGAACTGTGGGAGAAAAATCTTGACCTCTGGGACTATACATTGAGCCTGTGGTGTTGGTGATCTCTCACCATTGCCTTCCGTCTAGCAGTGATTCTCACACTGCCCCCACAAACACCTGTCTGCACATGTTAGCAGTGCATTAAGACCCTGTCTGGGATCCAGCGTGGACGTAGAATCGAGGTCGAGAGGTTAGACCCTCTGGAAGTGTGTGTGCACCTTCTTATGAACTGAACAGTTATTGCGTCTCCTTTGTCTCAAGTCTCCATTCAAAAAACTCTTTCCAAAGAAAACAAAATAGAAGTTATCTGCTCCTGTTTTACTCAATCGCCGCCCTGTATTTATTTTGGACGTCCAGGGTAAAACGATTTAGGGGCCAAATATCTGCAAAAAGTCTTCTCCAACACAAGCCGACATGGGAAAGGCCTTGTTGGTTTCTGCTTTCGTCTCATTTCCTTTCAGCCTCTGCCCTGCGAAGCTTGTATAACATGTTGTATTTGATTTCCGCTCTAAAAAGCCAAAAGAAATACAATGAGTCACGCATCGCCAAAAAAAAAAAAAAGAGACCAATTTAAGTCTTGCTGTTCCAACTGTTTTATTTTGATACATTCATGTTCAGAGGAGTTCATCCCCTCGGAGTTTGAATTAAAACTTGTGATACAAGATTGAATTACTTTAGATTAGACTTTTAGCTGCAAAAACATAGTATAAGCTGCAAATCAATTCTGGACCCATTATAGCTTTTCGGAGCTGAGTCTATTGGCTTTTGTTTAGGAAATGATCCAAAACTTAGTGATAATAAAATCTGAGAACTTTTTTAACCCCCCATCCAAATGTTCATCGTGGTCAATTTTGAAATAATTAATCATTATTGCTTTTCTTTGCAATTAAAAACCATTCAACGTTCAACGTTACAAAGTCAAACAACTTTGACGTTGGCTTTGTTCATGGGAGCTGTTGTTTCTCATTTTTGGGAGAATTAGCCAGTGAGTTCATGTAAAATCTCAAAGCCAAAGCAAAGATCTCTTTCTTGGAGAAACCAAACTTGAACTACCCTCCACATCATTCTCTCATTCCTCCCTTCTGGCCTTTCTGGCTGATGCATCACCCCCTTCCCCTCATTACCGAGGACCCACAGCGCTTATGCAACCAAATCAGATACTATTTCTAGAGATTAAGTTAAATAAACTGTGATGTGAGTCGTATCCAACTATGGAGTCTTAATGTGGTTGCTTCATAGTTTAATTTTCCTTGGAAGAGACACTGGTTCTCAAGATCTGAGAACAAAGTTTTTCCTATGAAAGAATTATAAATCCAAGTCAAGTCATAATAGGGCCCCCCTACTTTGCAGTTGAAATTATGGATCACTTTTCTAAAACAAAAAAGTTGATTCAAATGTTTTTTAGGTACATAAAAGCTATGAAATGTTTGTGCAGACATGTGCAGATCAAGAGTGAATACCGAAAGAAAGTGCACCAACTTTCACTCGTAGACCTTTCCTGATGACATTAAAACCTGCTTACTTTCAGTTATGGTCGATTTTATCGCCTAGTGGACAAAAGCGGTAGTGTTGTGTTTGAAGGAAGACTGCATTTCCCATGAGGATCTGTGCTTAGTATTGTAAAATCCTCATCTCTCGGCGGCCTGCAGTTAGATTGACGTACATTTCTGTTTCCAGTAGATGTGTGAAGGCTGAATAGCGATGAGGTAATGAATTTAATTATGGTGAAACAATGTCATATGATGATGTTAGAAATCAGAAACTGGGGAAGTGACATAAAGCAGTCTGCATATTTGTAGTTGTATTGTGTAGAAGGTTCCCGCCACCCTCCTCAAAGTTTCTTAGTGCCGGTTAAATAAATACGTACACCCTCGGGCCATGACAGAGGTGTAATTAAACCAGCTTTAAGTCGACATATAGTCAAGTTATAAAAACATTTTATGTAAGTTGAAAATGTACTTAGTGTTGCTTTAATGTTACAAAGGTTATGACATTTTTGTCCAAACTTGTTAAATTCAGCAATATGTTTGCATAAAACCTCCTTAGTGCTGTCCTCTGGGTTGAACTGTGGCTAGTGCAGTTAAAATCTCTGCTAAAACTGGTACAGCTTGGTACTGTCGGGTATAAAATCATCTCACTCAGATGGGGGTTGCTTAAACTTTAAAAGTCTGTTTATTGGACTGTGAAAGGAAAGAGTATCAGAGGGACAACATGCAAACTAAAGTTTCCAGGCTAGGAAGTAAGAACCTTCTCATTTAAAGGTTCCAATTCTACCTATGTATGTAGGAAATATTAAAACATTTTAGGTGCTTTTGAGAAATTGCAACTGGGCTCTTTCAGAGTAAGCCAGTTATCTCAGTTTCTGCAGTTCCACGAAACAACAAGGGCAGCGAGGTCCTACACAGACATGGAAGTCACAGCTGTTACATTTCTTTTTATATAAAAACACTGCGAGCAGGATAAAAACATTCATCAGTTCTTCCATCACTCAGCTGGAGCCCGGTTCCTGTCGCTGAGCTCAGCACTGATAGCTGCCCGTCTCGTCCTGCCTTTCCTGACCTTTGTCCGAATTCAGCGGATGAGGAAGTGTCAGTGGGAATCGGCTGGGTCAGGCGGGCTCTCAGTTTCGGGATTTCTGGCTCACCGCTGCTCAACTCTCCCAATACTGTATCGAGGGCTCCAAATGTGTTTCCTGTTGTTTGTCAGTGGCGACCCTCTGCGCCAGAGCAGAGACCTTTTCCTGAGGCTTTGTTTGGTGTGGCCCCTGGGAATGTATTAAATTTAGGTGTGTTTGACATACACCTACGCCCACACTCTCACATCTGTGCCACAGCCAATTCAATACTTTCCTTCTTACTCTCTTGTGCTCATATTTCTCCCAATTTAAAATTTCAAAAACAAAACATCAGATCTATTCCTTTAATTTTACTGCCATGGGAGTTTGTCTGACGTCCGAGCTGAGCAGTGCAGCGGGACGGTTCTGCAGCTTCGTCTCAGTCAAACACAAACAGTAACGTGAGACATGACATGTTTATTTATATTTATCCAAGACCACAGTCTTTTCCAGAGGGTTGTTGTGTAAACCACAGCTGGGGATCGGTCTATTATTCCTTCCTTCCCTCATGTGCTTGATAGGTCTGAATTAAATCAGCAAAAGCTTTGTTCTGTTCCAAACACAGGACTTCGATGAATGGCTCCGGAAACGTGATGACCGACACTAAGGGTGAACAGAAAGTACACCTTCTTTCAGTTCCCTAGCATGACGTATGTGCTGGCCAATGTAGAAACAAAACAAAATGCCACACTTCCTTTGTTTTTTGGAGAAATATTTATCGAAAATGGAAAACTTGCTTCTATAGGAAGTAAAACAGACATGGCCAAAGTGCAGCTTTGGAGGCATCTGTTTAATTCGGAATATATTTGTGTGCCCCCCAACAAAAATGCTGCAAACCTGTCTCTCCAGCAGATTAGGCTGATACAGATCAGCTGTGTTTATGCTTTTCAAGGATGTGACAAATCTACTTAAATGGATAAAAATATTAGGTACAACACAACTTATTGTTCTGTTAGCCACATGTCTGTTACTTAGTATATATAGGGGCCACAAATATCCAATGACTTTCCCAACTAAAATAAACTCGGGTACACCCATTTATTGAATGGTGCAGATGTTTTTACAAAAAGGTTCAGATTTTTGTTGTTGAGAGCATTTTCCAGAACGTAATATAAAACAATTCAATCTAAAAAGTTAGAGAACTGAAGGCAAACATCTGAGACACTTTTTTTTTAACCTAAATTAAAATGTTGCATGTTTAGTTAATGGTCAACAAGTCAAATTAACCACATTTACAATAAAACTACTTAGCTTTTCTTTTGTTGAATTGTACCTGCAATATTTTTCACTTAAAGAAGATCTATTAGTCATCTTCATCATCTTCATCGTTCTGCTTCTATTTCATTTAAGGGAGGATTCTCCCACAATGCCAAGCTTGTAAGACATCAGCAGTGAGTTTAGAGAGAACTTGTGGCTGAACATCAGTCCTGGAAGAGCTGCAAAGTTACAAAATATTTGAAATCTATTTTTACAGAGAAAAAGATTAATTTCAAGCACAAAAGGTTTTACAATCTATTTAGAATATGACTTGCTCTGAGAAATAACAACAAACTAAAAGCTGAGGACCCTGCTAGCATGTTAAATGTTACAGTTAATAAAAGACTTAAGAGAAAACAAGGTAGCATAAAAAATACTTTAAAAAAAGTTACATGACAATGAACCACAGCATGTGAAACATTTACCACATTCCACCACAACCAGACTGATAGCTGTGGTGGAAACTTTGTATTTTGGTGCCAAAAACATCAGAGATAGATGAAGTCTGCAATCACAGAGCATCATCCCTCTGCCACAGATGCACCTGCAAAGCTTGAAGCTATTGAATCACAAGGTGTACTTGGTATTTCCACAACAACTTTTCCATCTTAAGATCATCTTTGTTAAATATGAAATCTGTTGCAAGTTTTTGTACACCTGAGCTTAAAAACACTCGACTTTGGCAAATGTTTTTGCTTTCCTGGCTATTTATGCAAACCCCAAGTAAACTTTGAGGGATTACTTATTGTTTAAAGAAATTTAGCTTCATATTAAAACAAAAAACCAAAAAACAAACAAACATGCAAACAGGAGACTTTGTGGAATAATGTTTTCAGATCCGTCCTATTCTTTCAGCAAAGTCCATCGGTTTGGAGTTTAAAAAAAACAATTGTAAATGAAGGTGACATGAATGTTTTATAAGGTTTAAACAAATAACACAACAAGGTCAGGAAGAGGAGTAAAAAATTTTCTTTATATAATTACCCCTTCCTGGCTGTTTGCTTTACCTCTAAATGTTTTCTGTAGATGCTTTATTGGAAGCAGCAGCTCTCATCTGCTTTGAGATGCTTTCTAAATGACCTTTCTCAGCTGAATAGACACCAAAACCTGAGCTCACTGCCTAAAGCAGAACATGGCTCTCTCGTGTTTTGAAGCCTCTCTCTCCATTGGTGCCCAAATGTTTTACATTAGAAGCCAAGGTGCAGAAAACTCAAATGCGGTGAGAAACAAAAGGGAAAAAAAAGAAAACTTGGCAGGTCAGCAGTTTCCTCCCCTTCCCCTCGTTCCCCGTCCGTCGCCACCTTCTCCTCACCCTGGCCTTGTGTTTCTCCTCCTTCTCCCCCTGACACAGCGCTCATTGGCCAGCGTTGGACATCACAGCGCTCATCTCTAAGCAAACGGCAAACTATTCCCAGCAGTGAGTCAGGGTGGGACGGGGGGGAATGGCTTCCATATGGGGCGAATACACACACATCAGCACGCTGCTTCTTCAGCAATCCCAGCTTTTCCACTGGAGTGGGGGGAGAGAAGAGAAGAAACAAGAGAACTGGCACTTTAGTTTTCTGATTCTATCTTTCATCTGTAGCTGGTGGGATGCAGCATTTGCCCACAGCCGAGCCCGCACCCACACATCTATCATTTCATCATTTCGGTGTGGACAGGAAAGACAGCTCATCTGTTCTCTTTTGCCCAGTGATTGAGGAAATGGTAACTCGATCTTGGTGCTGGGCCACTCTCCTTCCAGCCACCACAGGTTTGGCTTGGCCACAGGCCAGCCGGCTGCCTGACACTCTGTAGCCTGGGAACATCCTGCCTCATTGGCCTGACTCACACCGGAGGGACGCACACGCCAAGCAAGAGGCTCTGGATTCATTCATCTACAGTATTTTGCAAAAGAATGCACACCCCAAAAAGTTATTTCACAGTTTGTCCTGTTACAAGCACCAACGTTGCTGCATCGGTGTCTGACAGACAACTGTACTGAGTAGTGGGTCTTCAGATACCTTTACCTGACCCTAAATAACATCAGTTCAACCATTTGCAAAGTTACACAAAGTCTAGCCATTTTATCTTAATCCGATTATAAATCTAACTGTGATTTACAGAGAGAATAAGCAGCATCATAAATAACTAACAAGGCAGCCAACAGGTCAGAGGCAAAGTTGTGGAAATGTGTAAAGCAGAGTGATGTTAAAAACAATATATATGTGCACAACTCTTAACATCTGACAAAATGAAGATGGCAAAAGCAGTAAACCTTTCCAGAACATGACGAAAGAAGGTGTCTGTACTCAAGAATCAAGGGTAACAATAAACGCCCGAGAACAGGATCTAAACAGTAAAACATGGCAGTGGCAGCATCATCCTGTCAGGCTGCTTTTGGACAGGAGGCTGGAATCATTGGAACAAATCAATCAAGACTTGAGACTCAGGGGATGTTCACTTTCAATCTCAAGCATACGAATAATTTCAGCCACTAAATGTGCAAAGCAGACAGAAACAACCTCAAAACTGTTGAACTGTGTTGAACAGATCATTCTAGAAAGTTTTGATTCAGACGGGACTGACCGCAAAATGTATTATTATTTGGGGAAAGTAAATATCAAAAATAAATAAATACAAATAAATTGCAGATTTGGGAAGGTAAAGTATCTACATGAAATTCTACTTGACACAGCAAATGTTGCAATGTGCTAAGCAGGCAATCCACAAACACCAATTTATTGTTTCTGATTGGCTGTCTCTACAAGAGCTAAAACAAATTAATAAATTGGGAGCGCTGTTAGCTTCTGTGCTACCACCAAGATGTTTAATCTCTGTGAATGAATGCCTAGAAGGGTATATTTGATGTATGAATTGTCAAAACCTCAGTAGGTCATTTCAATAGAAAAATATTTTTTATATATTTGTCAAAAGAGTCACTATTTCCTGACGGTATTATTTATATACGACGAATAATCCATGAAAACATCAATCTGGTGGTCATACTTCAATTAGCTGAAAAACAAACCAGCAGGAATGCTTTAGCGAAGTCCAGCACATCAGTGTAGGCACTACTCATGTCATTTCCCAGGACATTGTGTACCGTCGTGCAGAGAAACCGTTTAAAAACTGCACTGCCAAACGTTATCACTAAATATTGCTAGAATAAATACTTAAACAGCGTCCTTAATATTATGTTACCTTACTTGCCTTTTATAACATATAGAAAGGGTACAACGTTACCTGGTTAAATGTTTTTCAGTGTTATCGTAAAACATAATTATTTAAAGACCATGTTTGCAGGCAAAGTATTGGCAGGCCATATTTGATGTTTATGTTCATGCATTTAGCGAACACTTTTATCCCAAGCGACTTAAAAAGTAGACACAGTTTTACAGTTATTATCCTTTCTGGCCGCAAAATCCCTAGTCAGAGTCAGTGGTGACAGTGAAGCGATAGAGGGAAGTACAGAGAGAGTAGTAGAGGGGGTATAGAGGTATGGTTAAGAGTTAGAATAGGAGATGCTCTTTGAAGAGGCGGGTCTTCAAGAGTTTCTTGTACACAGACAGGGATGAACATTTGTTCTTGTAGCACTTGGTAGGTCATTCCACCATCTTGGAACAACACAAGAAAATAGTCTGTGTTTGCTATAAACTGGACCTGCTAACTCGCCTGTACGTTTATAGCAAACACAGCGGAGGAACCTGGCAGGTGTGCTTGTTTATGATTTTTTCAGAACTTCCTGATAGACAGTTAAAGGCTTTTTAAAAACAGAGTTCACAGCATTTGCAGGTTTACTTATTATTATTATTTACTGGTGGCTGTTGGAAGTCTTAGAACACTGGAGGTTTACTCTTTATTGTAATGGCCTGTCAGATATAATCCCATTAAAATACATTCAACGTGTATAAATAATTTTGCAAGGACTTCTATGAGCATCAGTATAAGACAACTGCAAAGATGCCACTTCCAAGCAGCAGCGTTCCCCATATGGAGCCAATTTAAGATCACACACAGAACTGAGAAGGCAGGTTGTCACCGTAGGAAGAAAATTTTGCATGTGGTTGACTGAAGGCTGCACAGAAACGTTAATGAATGTCTGCCCTTTGTTCTCCGGCAGCACAGGGGGTTTATGGCCCTACTGTAACCCTTAAATCTCTGTTTTGCTCCACACAAACACATGCCGCCTCTTTGTATCTCAAACACAAGCCTGGGGCTCCCTCTTTTTCTCCAAACTTTGATTTATAGGCCCAAGTCTGAGTGAAACGCAGCCAGTGGAAAACTTTGTGTTTTGTGCACAGCAGCGTGTTTGTATCCGTGTGTACATTTGGGCATTTGCGGAGAGCTTAAGAAAGGGGAATTCTTCAAAGCGTGTCCTGAGATGCCAGTGGAAGAAGGGCTTTTGTTTGGTTGCCTAGGGTTTTTTTTAATCCTCATTAATCATAGTTAATGTCAATCTAATCTTTCCTGTGCTGGCCAGATTGCTGGCCAGGGGGTCATGATCAGCGAACAGAAAACAGAAAGCATGAAAAAGATGATGGAAGAAAAGACAGTAGGAAGTTATTAAGAAGACCTGCGGGCACTCAAAGCCGTTGAACCCGTTGTTCTGCTCTGATTAATATTTCCAGTGTAGGACACTTCCAACCCCGATCAAAAGAAAATGCCCTTAATTAATCTGATGAATTCCTTGTCTGTAATTAGGGGAAAACATAAAGAAAGAAAGCTGAGTGGTGGCACAGCAAGGAGAGGAAAGCAGTTAAGAAGCAGGTGGAACAGGGCAGTCGGAGGAAAAAGCCTCTTCCAGCAATCAAGGAAACTTAGCTATATTTTTTTTTTTACCTCAATGAACTCCTTGTCCTTTTGCATGGGATGTGGAAATTCTGCTTTTTTTTTTTTAAACATCACCACCCAGCCAGTGGATTTCAGCTCTGGAGCTCTGCAAGTTGTGTAAGTCGGATGAGGATTTTTCCCAGGATGCAGCAGAGCTCGAGGCTCTTGGTGCCAAAACTGAGTACCCTGCTGAGAACACGAGGGCCTTCTTAATTTACCTTCTAATCAAACAGCTCTGCGTGCACCTGCTTGGCTTCCTTTTACAAGCTTTAATGTCAGTTCCTTTTTGTTTGTTTGGCCACAATGTTCCTACCAAGATGCAAGTACTTCAGTTTGATACATTAAACTGACTTCCGGATTGCATCGCAAGATAATTGTAGCACCCAAAATAATAGCTTGGGTACTGAAAACATTTCTTTACCTGTCATTAATCTTAAAAAAAAAACAATGTCTCTGTAGTCTGGTTGCACTCTATCAACTTTAAAGACTACATTCTACAAAACACAGCAAAACATATTTTAATACACAGTCAAAAACAATATTCAAACAGTTTTATCGCCAAATAATTTACCTCTGCGGAAACTGAAAGTCGTTTTAACAACAAAGAACGTGTTAGTTGGGGGTTTTGTTAAAACAGGACATTATATTCAAACACTGCAACACCTACTCCTACATGTAAAAGTGAGTTAAAGCATTCAATACAATGTTTTTAATCAAAGAGTATTAATGTAGTAGAAGGGTCTAGTCAGAGTTCTGACCTTAACAATATTTAATTTCTGTTACAAGAAAGGAATTGATTATGGATGCTTTACATCCTGATTCAACAAAGGAGAACTGAAGTGTGAAGCTTTGAGAGGGACTGAATGGAGAACATTATTACAGAGCAGAGGAAGAAATCATGAACAAGTAAAAGGAGCAGAGTTCATTTTCTGTTTATATTCCCACCCTCTTTATGGTCTGTTTACTCTTCAACACTTACTGAAAAGAGGAAGAAAGGTTAATGCGTTTGATTTCAACAGAATGACAGATTCACCTTGACATCTGGGAAGGGTTTGTTTTGGACCAGCTTTTGACAGAAGCTTCCTGCAGCTGGAAATCATTCAATCACCAACAGTTTTGGGACTATTTTACATCGTTAAGCACAATAAAAACTGACGAGTTTTCTATTTTCCTAAATCATGCCGACCAAGTAGTGGGGAGTTCTACTACTGGTGTTGTGTGTGAGAAAAAGGTTCTCATGTTTGCTCACTAATATGAATTGACAAACGCACAGTTTGTCCAGCTATCAGTGTTTGCCAACAATTAAAGCTGGATGAGGGGGGAAAAGGACACAAACCTTAGTATTCCAGTAAAACCCTCCCATACAGCCAAAACCAAATATAGCTATTTCTTGAATTGTCATGGGTGTTGATTTATCGTCAAACACTGTCAAAGCTTGCGTAACTGACATGATTTGTTCACCATCATGGTTAAATTCAAATCGTGTGGGTTTGGAGTCACAGAGCAATATTAAAATTATATAGACCGTGTTGTGAGTTGTGATACTTTATTACATTGGCATTAGTAGCATAGTTTTGTTCCTACAGAAACAAGATATTAAGTCACTAATACTGAAGCATATTTCAGTAATAGTTACCAGAATCTTGGTACAACAGGTGAACCGGCAAAGACTACAGTTAAAGACACAGGATCAATGACTTTATAAAGTTGTAGTCATTATCCATTAAATGAGATGCCTGATAATTAAAGAGAGGGTCTGTATGGAGAAAAGGTGAGTGCACAAGGGAAACAGACCATAGTAAATACTAGTTAAACCTAAGAAGACTGGACAATATAGCAAAGTACTGTCCTGTGAATCTTATTTTAGGCAAAAGAGTGTAAGAGGGAGATAATCAAGTCTGACCGCATAGGCAGAGAGAGCTGTGAGGATTCAAAGTGATTTAATGAGAGAAACAGAGCTGAAATCCAAGATCCTACAAGAGGTTGATTTATTTATGTGATGCATCAGAGAAGCATAGACTAAGCAAAATCATAAACAGGCACAAAACACAGGATCATAGACTGGACTGTAGGATGGTAAAACATAATCTGTAACATCAAACCTGAGAAACAGGTAACAGGTTGTATGCAGGGACATTGATGTAAGAAATCCCACAAGCAGTGTCCTATAAGGATGACTTGAAACTAAACAAACAACAACAGATAAGGCCTTAAAACATGACACTTGTCCAAACTTGCAAGTTTTCATTGAGCTTTTAAGTAAAATCTAGCCAGGTCCTACAAAGCATTAATTTTTACTTCATAGGAGTTAAAATTGCAATGTAAAAAAGTACTAAACAAAGCTGTCCAGCTTCCTACATGAGCATTATTCAGGTTTAACACCTTAAATGCTGCTGTGTAGGATTGTTGTTCTGCTGATGATGAAGTTTGGGTAAAGCTTCCACTGTTGGAGATACTCCCAAATGGCTGACTCTAGAAAGAGGTTTATGGAGGTCAGATTAAAAAATCTAAGCCTATTGTTTAAATGGGCAAAAAAATGCATAAATCCAACAATGATGTGCATTTTCCACCAACTCCTTTCAGCCTTTCTTCAGAATAGAAGCTCTCTGACATGCATCACTTAACCGGCTGCAGAACTTCAACTTCTGCCTTTGTTGGAAAAAAAGTAAACAACAAACAAGGAAGTATGCTGTTTTGGAGTGTTTTTTGAAACCTTCCTGACTATTGCAATGTCCGGTCTTGAAGTACTTATACTTGCGTTGTTTCCACTTTATGTGGAACAATGTAGTTTTATGGTCCATCATATTCAGGAGAGTGTTTCCACCCTGATCAATCCTCGAGTTGTGTTATACTATTCCAACGACAAACATTTCCGAAATTGTTTGACAACAGCTTCCCCCCAATCAATGGAAAATGTCAGATGCCAGTAGCTCTGCCCTAACCGTACTGTACCATCGGCCTGGGCAGGTACAACTGCATGAGTGCAGATAAAAGTGTAGCATCTGTGTGTTTTATAGAGTGGTTTTACAGTAGACCACACTGACATTTGTCATACCGCTCAGTGGAATTGTCACATTTGAAAGGCTTGACTTCAGGTTGTTTGTACATTATTAGCCCCTTAAGTGATTTAATGGCAGCAGCAATCAGTCCATTATTGTCATTGGTGACTTCCTACCCTGGCATTGTGCAAACACGCCAGTAGGCTTCAGAGAAACACGCTTTGAGAGATAGAAAGTGTCAGGGGTTTAAAAGAAATAGTCCAATGAGACAAAGGGATAGACAGACAGACAGACAGACAGACGGTGGGGTGTACCAACCTGCATATTGATTCATTCTAAATCCTGCTATCAACACTATCTTTCTACTCAATCTCAGTCACAGATACAAACTCAAATAAACTTTCATACGCACACACCCAAACAATCCCCTCCTGTGGAAAATCACTCATCATGACTCCTGTTGTAATAATAATTATGTCCAACATTACCATAGCAATGGTAGCAAACATGATCAAAACTGCCAAACTCAGGGAAAGATGAGAAAGATGGCCAATGCTTGGAAGAGATACCATCGAACCGCCTCCATTTGTTATAAAAGAGCCACCAGGTTGGCGACAGTGCGCTGTCATGGTTTTAGAGTTTATGGTGAAGTCCTGATGTAAGGTTATCCTGTTAGAGCTTCAAGAGAAGTTAAAAATTAAAACAGTACTGCAATCACATTTGTCCATGTACTTGCCTTTATTAACAGGATATGAGTGAAATTTAAATCTGAGTTTGGTGTTTGTTCCTGTGGTGTCTTGTGTTCAAGCATTTTATCATTGTCTTAAATGACCAATCTGTATTTGAGCCATATTTGTGTTTCACTGATATGGTACCATGGTTCACTGGGTTCCTTCAACACTCAACAGGACTGATAAGTTAACTGGTCTCTCTAAATTTCCCTTAGGGGAAAGTGTATGCATGGATTGCTGCTTGTCATGAGTCACTTTGAAGTGTACTGTAGTAGTACTGTCCAGGCCCAATAATCCCTGGAAATAGGCACCAACACCTGCTGAGGAAAAAAATGGATGGATATGAACAAAACATATCAGTTTGGATTAGATTGAAAAAACAAAACAAAAATTTGAGGTTTCTTATTGATTCTTCTAATTAACGCTGATTTTACAGCTTGATAAACCAGCTCGTTATGTTACACTTGTGGGCAGTTGTGTGCTGGACTGCCTTAGTCTTGAGATATAAGGTTGAACTCCTTGTGACTGTAACACTGTTGGGTTCTTGCAGTCTAGACTTGATTCAAGTTTTTCAGAATCCACATTACAATCCATCAGCAGTTGCTCTTCCACCATAGGGTTTCAGTTAAGCTAACAAATCACCTTAAAACTTGCTTCTTTGTGTCGATCAGAACTAATACATCTGGTATCAGAAGGTAGTAATTTACTTTTATCTATTTTACATAAGTCAACTCGACTCATTTCATTTTCTATTACAATTGAGTAACACATCAGTTTGGGTAGGGTTATCATTGCAAGCCAGCCTGAAGACATTATTTAACGCTACATATCTTGGTCTAGCCACAATATAAGACTAGAAGACTACCCAATCATTGGTCAGTCTTCTGAACTTTCACAGCTCATACCAGCACTTAATTTAAAGCCCAACAACTAAATATACCTAATATACCCAATAGCTTTTCTTAAAACTGATTCTAAATTTCTAAATTTCACATTGTAAATGTACATTTTTCATCAACCTGATAATTGTTTTTATGCCTGCACAGTTTTTGAAAATAAAATGCATCTCTGGCCGTTAAGAAACGTTTGTCCTGGTCCTCTCCATCAACCCTTTAAACGTATGTATTTTTCACCAAAATAACCATTCTCCTAGTGCAGCTCAGAAGTTTTTTCTTTACCCGGCTTTAGAAATCAAATTTCTTGGTCATGTAAAACCTCCATCAATCCTTCCATTGTCCATGACCATGGTGGGGCATTTATAATGTTAGCAAACTCTTTAACCACATTCTCAGAGTGGCCAACTTGTATTTGTGACCTTTGTTTCCATCTGTAACCTTTGCACAACCACATGCCTTCAATGTTAGAGATGTGGTCACAAGAATACACTGATGGAACCTCAAAAAATCCATGTATTTCACTTGGGAAGGCAAACCTTGGCCGGCTGATGTTAACCACAGTCACCTTATTTCTTCATTTGGTGGGTTTCCAGATCTTGGCTGCTGCTCAGCATAGGAGTGGCATTTCACAACAGCATTCACGGCTTTAGCGGCTGAATTTTCTGCCTGGAGCTCAAACATGTGCGCTACAAAAACGTAATACGCTGATATTGTTGATTCGTCATGCTTAAGCAACGGCGTCGCAACATTCAAGGATGAAGATAAACAGACATGGAGCTCTATACACATTCCTACATAAAAGCACACATATGCACTCAGAAGCACACGGGCTGCCAGCATTCCTCCAGCATGAAAGTGCTTTCATGTTTACAGCAGAACAAACAGAGCAGGGCTTCACCTCCTGTGTTTATCTGCTAAATGCTTGTTTCCATGACTGCCTCCCCTCCTAGCAGTAAGAAACAAAACATTTGCTTGGAAGGATTAGAGTTTGACAATCAGGAAGCATAAAAGAAACATAATGAGGCATGTTTGTAATCATTTTTATATATCATTAGCAACAATAATCAAGGCAGTTTCTTATAAATGAGGATTTTGTCCCAACAGAAATGGTTAAAAACTGGCAAATAAAGTAAAAAAAAAGGAAACATGACTTCATTCTTCAGCTGCATTTAGCTCTATGAGAACATTCAGACATAAAAGAGATTAATGCCATTTTCTAATTAATGGTTCTAGTTCAGTTAAGTGTATTTCTCTGATGAGGTTTCAGTCATAGATCTTATAGTTTTTAAACTTTGATTTTGGAAAAAATCTAATTTCCTTGAGAGATTTTTCTTTTTCACTGAAAAAAAAAAGATTGTTGCTGTAGTCTGCTCAGCAAATAATTATCAACTCCTCTGTTCTACTATCCATTGTATATACAAGCTTATCCTTGCAGGGTTGGGGGGAGACATCCATCCTCATACATTCAGACCAAACAACCCAACAGTCAAGTTTTTGAACTGTGAGAAGAGGCTGGAATACCTGGAGAAAAGCCACAGATGCACAGGGAGAACATGCATGTTGACAGAGAAAAATGACATTCATGTAATATGCAAAGAAAACATCAGAATAGTTCTAATGACGCTGACAGGCTTCATTGTAGGGATAAAAAGTAAAACAAGAGATTGAAACTATTGAGCAAGAAAGTAGTGCAGACTAATGTGCATTAACAATGCAAGCTTTCCACAGAAAAGGATGAAGTAATATGAACAGAACTAAAAGAGAAACGACCTGAAACTAATCTATAAAAGGATAAACAAGAGATGCAAAATGAAAAGCTACACATTAGGTAATTAACTGAATAGCATGAGGGAAGCTAATCGGGGGGCATATATAAACCACTAATACACCTAGAGAAAAAACTGAAATATGTCTTAAATGAGCTATCTGTGGACTTTTGTGGATGCATATCTCAAATATTTAAAACAAAATGCGACTTTGGAAGGTGAAACACTTAAGCGTGAAGCTTCTTCTATTGCTATTTGCTGCCGTTTGCAAAGCAGTCAATCCAGGAGCGCTGTTTATTTTCCATGCCTTGAAAAACAGCATACAAAACTTATTGTTGCTTCTTACAATGGAAAAGTGTTCTCAGTTGCCTTACCTGAACTATGAGGAGGCCCGGCATACTTATAGCCATAAATTTGTGAAAGATAATATATCGAGTCAAAGCTAACAACCGGGTCTGGGAAAGTTCTGCTCTCTATCAGTCAATGGATGTGGTTGGCAAATAGAAATAGTTGACAGAGTAAGCACATCTGCTGGGTCTATATTTATACATGTGTGCATACAGTACTTATTTGTTGGACTACCCGTCTAGCCAGCTCTCGCCTTGCTCTATTTGCCATCAGTCCCCCAAATGAAATACAGAACACATGGACGTTTTAAACTCACTGCTAGTTCAAAAACAAAGTTTCCCTGATGACATCTTTCGCTGTCTTTCTTCTACACGGCTTCCATCCCTAATCGTACCCCTGGAACAAGCAGTGCCAATTGACCTCAAAATTTCCATTCGGAAAAGAAAAGAAAACCAAAATAAACAAACGAGGAGATAAAAACGGAGAGAAGAAAGTGGAGAAACAACATTTGCGTGCGCAGCAGTGATGGGAGGGCAAACTCTGTGCCAACTGTGTTCTGGTTGGCAAACCTTGAAGTGCCTGATCAGCATTAGAGAGGGAGGGAGAGAAAAAGCAAAGCGACATATATTGTGGTCACCATTCCCTGTGTGTTTGAACTGTGGGAGAATTTCATGTGGTTGCAATTTTCTTATTAAAGTAATGGGGGTCTATCAGTGTGTAGGATTTACAGATGGAGGGGTGACGGGGGTCGAGAGGGAAAGCTGAACACCAGCTGCTGTTGTTTGCGTATGCGGTTCAGAGGATGTGTATATGTTCATTTACAGTATTACCGAAGCTACGACGTGTTAGGAGATTTTCAGAAACTCACCACATAATAACCCTGTAATAATGGCACTTTGGACAAAGTGTGCAGTTATTTGGTCTAGGTGAGAAATATGAAGGTTTGGGGTTCTCTTTCAAACCTAAATAACATTTTAAGGCAGATTTATTTTTATTTTTTGGGGGAAAAGTAGAAATCAGTTTGTGTTAAAACCAGAGGTGGGAGGAGAACCCAAATATTTTACTCTAGTAAGATTAGCACCCCTTTAACATACAAGTAAAATAAAAAAAGCGTAATTCAAGGAATCACTCAAATACGAGTAAAACAGTATTTGTGATCAGACACACAAATTCTGTTTTTTTAAAGATGAAAATGAAATAACACATAATATGTTTACCAAAAACATTTAGGCTAAATAAAACTTATTAGATAAATACTTAGTGTATATTATTTTAGAGCAAGCTACATCATCTTATCTTCTGTTTATTGTACCTTCGAGATCTAAATACAGAACATTAGGCTCAGCAGATAGAAAATACTATTAGAACATCAAAGTTTTTGTACCAACAAGAAATCTTACTTCAACATAAACTCTTGGTTTGTGTGTAGGTATGATTAAAGTGTAGTTAAAACGTATTTGTTCCTTATTTAGTAAAGTTACTGGATGGAGTATCCAGGAATTTTAAAGTGTTGCAAAACAAAAATTTTCTGTATAATTAATGGAAAATCCACCTATCTGTGGATTCTTTCGTATAGCATATTTACTATATTTGATAGAAAATACAGCTTTGGAAGCTGAAATACCTTCACACATTACTATCTTCCATCCTTTTAGCTGGTGTTTGCTAAGGAGCCAATAAGGACATGAGCATAATTTTTTTGGTTCTGATTGACTGTACACCCAAAACCGGAGAAAAGAAAGACTTTGAATATTAGCTCCTGATGGATTTCACTAATACATATAATAATGAAAAATAAGGTATACATGGTGTTTAAACTATAAAAATGGGTGGCTGTAAATGTTTTTAACAGGGATCCTAAATTATTTCAGCGCATTCCAGCTATTTGCGAATGGGTGTTGTCCCAATACTCACTGTTCCTCGTTTAGAAACATGTTGATCTCTTTACTAATACCTAATTCTGTTTTAAAAATGTTTCTTACTAAGTTTTCTTTGGTAGGACAATAAAATCTTTACTCCTTTGTTCTTAGGAAATATTAACTCAAATGTCTCCAAAGCTGCTGCAGAAAGATAAGCCAGGCGCAGATTCAAAGCTACAATAAATCAAAGATCTTTGATTGAAGTGTTTTAGCTGGATAATCTCACACGAAACATATACACAGTATTTATTTAAACACTGGCTGAAGATCTGTGGCGAAATTATGCAGGGCTGGAAACAATAAACGTACATTATGTTGATTAATTTATTACTTAAGGCATTCTTTCGTTTTTATTTTAAACAAAACAAAGTGTGTTTATGTTTCAACATCCCTGCGCTTTCTACTTGTGCCAGTACAAATGTGGTTTGATGCAATTATCAGATCTATGAATATATTTGCAACGCAAACGGCAATCAGCGGATACATGATGGGGGGAAAAGTTGGGAGAGGCAGCGGCCAGGAGGAGAAAACAAAGGAGGAACGTTTATGTTTCCATGCTTTTATTACTGAAGCAAAATTTTCACACATCCTTCGTAAAGCTGCGCGGTTTTGGTTACCCTCACCAGGATGGGGTTTCTCCCTCCTGGCTGTATGAGTGGATCGGGTCTCAGGATTAGCGGTCACAGTACTTTGCCAAGGAGGTAGACGGATGGGAAGGTTTAGAGTATTTGGATTCCAAAAGAAAAAAAACTTGAGAATAAGCAAAACAAATGTCGTACCATATTAATGAAGATGAGCTTTTAATTTGCTCCAGTTGGGACTGAGCAGTTGTCAGGGGACACCCGGGTCCATGGGTTTATTGTGCGTGCATGGCCGAGTTGAAAATCATCGGTTTCAACAACACAGAAATATTGTTGATATAATTACAAACTTTAAACAATAGAAAGAAGGAATGAGAAGAAGAAAAGATTAGAAAGATGGCTTGATTAGGATAGAGGAAAGAATTGCCTTTCTGCATGTTAGAGGAGCTCTCTTATATTAGTTTTGATTTGTCCATGACTTTCGTTCATAATTTATGCAGTTGGACAAATACACAGTCGGGTTTTGGATGCTGTATAGATTAAATGTTTTTGTCTTTTATTACTTTAGAGAGTTGTTACTATTCATAATCATTTTAACATTTGTTTTTACAGCTAGGAGCAGGTCGTTAGCATCTCATAAAATCAAATTACACCTAAACTGTAACCCCAAATTACAGAGGGGTTGATGAGGAGGCTTTAGGGGTGCAGGAAGCGAGATAAGGAGGAGGCTTAAACCATTGTTTATTCATAATTCCAACATCTTTCTCACCAAATTATAGTGTAACGCACATATGAACAGAGATTGTCATGAGCCTGTCATACTGCCTTCAGTCAGAGGCCTTTTTAGATTGCTTTTGAGACTGACTGCCAACAGCAGATCCTTCTGGCCTGAATACAAGGTTCGTCTGTGCTTGTTCGGAGAGATGTGTTCTAGTCAGATGAGATGAAAACTAGACCCAGGTATACAGTCAAAAGCAGCACTGCAAACTGCAACGCATACACCGTCCCCTTAGTTAGAAATTGCAGTGGCAGCATTATGCTGTGTGAATGTTTTTCACCAGGAGGGAAAGGAAAGATTATCAGAGTTGATGGGAGGAGGGATAAAGCTAAATACGGGATAATTCAGGAGGAAGGTCAAACATACCAGATTCAGATACATTACTTACTATCAGATTTCTGCAGAAGTTGCTAACACGCTAAAGAGGCGGCTTAGCTAATTTGATTCAAGTGTGCTGGATCAGGGATGCATTAAAACATTGCATGACAGTTGTTCCAGCGGAGGTTCACCTTACAGGACATTATAGCACATAAATACGCTTCAATCTAAATATATAGCTGCCCATTCAAAGATAAACCAAAATCCAATCCTGGAAAGACTTAAAAAATATCTAATCTGATTGATCTCAAGATGTTTTGCAAAGAACTGTATAAACAGTCTTTAGATTTGAAAAGCATGTTCAGACATTCCCATGAACACTTAATATTTCATCATTATTATTATTAAAGATAAAACTTCTATTGAAAACAAATGTAATTTCAAATTAATGGCAATGAGTTTTTAATTTGCTCCAGCGAGGCTTGAACAGTTGATAGCGGGGTCAAAAAGATCACTGTACCCAACGGGCCATGTCAAACATCATTGGTCGTAAAAACATGAAAATCCCTGCGGTTGTAATTACAACGTTTACACAACATAGAGAGAAGGGATGAGGGGAAAGACGAAAAGAAGAACAAGTGGTTAGATGGCGTGTCAGAGAAAAGAAGGGAGGGTTTTTGTTGGCTCTCTAGATGGATGCCAAGAAAAGGCTTGGCAGAACAAAAAGGATTTCTGTGGGTAGATGTCTGACGAAAGATCTGCCGTGTTTTTAAACAGAGACACTGAGAGATGGGGTGTGCTGACCTAAACTCACATCTTTACACTTCAAGCTGCGGTTGGAAACCTAAAGCAGGTTTTGGCTTTGCGACATCCAACTTAGTCCTGCATCTCGGTGATGTTGGTGTTTTAGGAATCTGACAGTAATCCTTGTCCCGTCTTGCTTGCATTAAGCAAATCCTACCATTCCTTGGGTTCCAAGGCAGAGTTTGACTTTCTACACCAGCAGTATTATCCTTGCTCTGCGGTGGCTTTGATAAAATAAAATAAAAATACATGCGTTTCATTTGATGATTTGACTGTAAGTAGAACAGATGATTCACCATTTATAAGGTTTAACCTAATGTTTTGAACCACTAACATAAATGTAATCAGTGGTGGGCGGTCTTACACTAATGCGCTAATAGGTGAACTCATTTTTTATTTACCTCGTTAGCTTTTCTATTAATTTCAAAAACATGTGGTGCAATTAGCTTCCCCTTAATTTAATTAAGGTTTTGTTTTTCTCGTAAAGTCCAAAGTGCTAAAATTTCCGTTGAGTAAGTTTCGACATCTGTGTGGTGGAGACAGTTTACGGTTTCCTCTCTTCCTTCTTCATGTTCTCCCCATGTGACCCAGTGCAGCAAATGAAGTTCGCTTGTTTTGTACCCAGAGTGGGTTGTTGTAGAACTACAGCTTGTACTTATACAGTAAACAGTTTAACATATGTTGATGCCCTGCATGGATTCTGACTGAAAACAAAGTGTGCTCAATTAAAAAAAGTGTCCGCATTATTATCCTCTAAATAAAGACACAGCTAATTTCTTCTTTGACCACCTCAGCCATCGTTGTACGTGTATGAGTCCAGGGCCCAAATACACAGTTTTTCACAGTGAGCAAATCCCCCGCCTCACACACTTTTGTCCTTTGTCAACAGACGTCTCCTCAGTGAAACCTGACCGCGAGGACAATCATCATTCCTCAGTTACTAGCACCAAATCTTTGGCTGGCTTTGAATGTGGGGCGATGTGTTGTCAGCTGATTGGCTCTGGTTTCTGCACAGATGAGTGGAGAGAGCGGTCAGTGACGCCTGTCAGCGGCCTCCAACGGCCTCTGGTTTCCACTCTGTGGCCCCTATTACATGTCATCCAAGAAACCAAAAAGTGTCTATGCTCTCTGCATGCACCGCAGGGATCGTTATCATTCTAGCTGCTCGGATGAAACTCAAGAGTTCCCATTATGAATGCGAGCAGTCGGAGATAAGCATGCACAGATATAGGTAAATTACTCTGAAAGGAAATAAGGTTCTTTCTTGGTCCAATTTTAGAGATTGCTTATCGTTTCAAAGGCCTTTTTTTTTTCCTGAGCAGAATAATTGGATAGAGTGGTGTAAGAAAATGAAAGATTTTCCATTTCTGCCAAAAGGGCAGGGCAGGGGGTATTACTCTGGGGCTAGATAGAAGACAAAAACTCATAAATGTGCAGCGATCCAGCTGTCCGAGCCAACCGTAGTCTGTTTTGCACTGCTCAGTTCTAACATCATCTGAGCCAAAGAAAATTGTTCTTTCCTGATTGTGAGAAACAGTAAAAGCCAATTTAACTAGACAGTTGAAAGTTATGTTTAAAATGTTAAAGGTTATAGCAGAACGGAGACTTGGTTGCCCTGATGAACAAGGATGAGGAGCTGTTCGGGGGAACAACAGAAAAGCAGGGGTCTGGGAGTCTTTCGGCCTTGGCACTCAGCTTCATCGTCTGTTTTCAAGCCAGCTCATGTCGAGACACTGGGTCAGTAACTTCTGACCTATGCCTTTTGCCTCTTTTTGAGAAAATCACTGATGTTAACCAGAGTTCAGAGAGAAAATAATAGCCCTGGTGCTTGCAAAAAGCCAGAGTTCATTTTTTTCAGTGTTATTCTTTAAAAAAAAATGTTTGTGTTGGGATAAGTAATCATGTGACTCTGGGACTAAGATTGTGCATTTCCTTGGCTCATTGATAACTAAAAGAATTACATTAGTGTGTATCCTAACTAAATAAAACCCTTATTGTCTTTGATCTCGTTCTGCTATAATATACAATAACAGTAGCAAAGCCTTTGGTCTGGAAATACAGAAGACTTTTTTGTTCCTTTGCTTTTAACTTGTTCAAAGCTTCTCATCTACCAATTAGATCAATGCACATTGCTGAGGGCTACTGGAGGTAATGACTGCTACTAGCTAACCTTAAAAAAAAAAGGCTAAATTTGTCCTCAAGTTAAACTAGTGCTGGAAGAAAAAATTTGAAACAGAAGTGTAATTAAAACAGATTCCTTTTAGAAAAGTGCATTTTAGATGGATGTTTACTTTACTAGCAGAAAATATGTAATAACATTTTGGACTTACACTCGTACTGAGGATTGGTTCCCTGTAACTATAAGATGTGTTTTATGCTTAAGATACCCGCATCAGATAAGGTCATTAGCAGGACTTGACTGCTACTACGGAGGCTATTTAGTTACTTGATTTGGGTGCATTTGACCAGGCACACGACTAAAGGTTGCAGGAGTAACAGACTTTGGCTCTAGATAAAGACTCTCCTAAAATGTTAATAATAGGCTATTTTTAATGTCCTGGCAATAGCATCATTGGTATCACATCTGCATTATGCTGTGTCATGATAGCCTCATCACACTAATGTATGTCTGCCTTTTATTGTAATAGATCAGGAACATGCAAAGTATTTAAATCTAGGCCTTGGGGTCAAGTACCCTGCAACTTTTAAAAGTGTGTCTGCTAAAACTTGCAGGACACCAGATAAGCCCTGGATTTGAAAAACACTGCTTTAGTGAGACCTGCAGACCCTCTGGTTATGATATTTACATCACATGAACACAACTAAGTGGTGACCTGTCCAGTTTGTACCCTATTCCCTCCCCTCTGCAACATTGCATGGTTGAAAGAGTTTGGAAAACTGATGTCTGGAGCAACCCAACTATCGCGGGGTACATTTCAACCTTATACATTGTGAGATTTCCCTACTTTTCTTGAGACAAAACTGTATAACATCACATGCCAAAGTGCATGCTGTCTGCCGCGAATAATCCCAGCTGCTGAGACTCCCTTTAAATACAACTGGAGACTAAGCAGATTACTGCTTAGCTGCAAGATCAATCGGTCGGAACATACACAAAAGGGACCGGGTTACACCAACCAGCATGTACTTATTTCCTTAAATAATGTACAAGTATCACCGCATTCCTCTACACCTTCACATGGAGAAATGAGGCCAAGTGGTGGCAGATAGGCAAACATGGCCACATACTGGTATCTCTGTCAACTCATCTGTCTGCTCTCCCAATCATCCAGATCTTACCCAAAACATTTTGAGAGAAATTAAAATTAAAGCCACATCCTCTGTGAATGGATGTGAGGACCTGCTGAGGCTCTGGGACGCTGTGCAAACAAACAGAGCTGATGACAGCCCGGCTCCTAAATACACCCACAAGCCTACCTGAAGAGGATGAGATGCAAAACCCTTATCTTATCTCCTTATCTGTACCAGGAGACAGTCAGCTACACGCACATTCTCTTACAGTGTTTGTTTTACTGGACATATTTATTCAATGTGAAACAGACCAGTAGAGTAATGTGTTTCTTGGCAAATGATCAACTGATGTCAGGAAGCTAAAGGACCTGCACAGGAAATGTGGCGTAATAAGGACATTGAAGAGATCATTTTTGGACCCAGATGAACCACCTTTTGATCTAGATGTCTTATAAAAAGCAACTCGACTCAGAGCATTAAACACAGATTTATCCCGTGTAGCTCCTCTTGTAGCAGTGATGGTCCTAATTTATGACAACTTTAGAAAGACATACTTTATTGTTGTACTTATATAAATTTTAGTTTTAAACATGTTTTGGAACCTCTGTGTCTGTTTCAGGCAGGGCAGGTTAAGGGTTTATTCTCCAAAGGACACAATTTAGACAACAGAACCTGGGTTTAAAACTGTAAATCCACTGAGTCGCCCATCATCCTACCAACCTACGGGATGATAGGAATTATAAATATTAGATTAATTAAATTAATTATGTTTGAATAACCCCCAAACTGGCTGAGTTGGTATTTTTACATTTCAATCCCTTGTGTTTAATCCATAAGAGTATTCATTATCGCAAAAAAATATGATGAATAAAAGTTTTCTGTAGATGTTATAGTTACAAATCACACTTCATTGCGTAATTGTGTCCCAAAGAACAATTATTTAAATTGGCATGCTTTTCAAGAGTGATATTTGTGTTCATCAGTACTTTTATCATTATCACCGTAGTACCTCCAGATATCGTCATATGGTTTTTATTTCTCATGCACCATCCCTATTTCAAAGTAAAATAATTTTCTTCAATTGCAAGCCAAGACCACCTCAGTCCAAACTCAATTAATCACCAGTAAAAAAGTTTTAGTCATACTTAGAAATGAGAAAAAACAACTTAGATATTTTGCAGAGGATCTCTCTGTTTGTTATTGAACATATCCAAAGAATACAACAATTTGCACCCAATTCTTGTTTTTTATCGTTGCAGTTGGTTGTGCGCTTTAGACCTCCCTGTCAGAACCACAAATTAGGAAGATTACCATATCTAAACTCATGACTGCAACTCTATCTTTGCTTTGGCAAGAACAGTTTTACCCCAAAAAGTCCCCATCAAATAAAAATAACTCAAGTACAAATGCTCCTGTAGGTTAATTCTCTCCATATGGCCAAAGGATTTTGGGAAGGGATGAGGAAGAAGTCCAAAATGCTGTCATTTAAAAGGAAGATATATAATTACAATTGCTATTGCTTGGCTTGATTTTCTGAGGAAAAGAGCTATTATTTAGAAACGGAAATTTTGATGTTAACATTCACAGCATTGGTATGTGTATATAATTATATGCGTGCACACTGGCATATGTACATGTATGTATATGTATGGATGGGGTTTACACTCTGACATCTACAGCCTATGTAGCATCATTTTGCACTATTTTGTCACTTTTCACACTGGTTCACTTTATATGCCATTTAAAAATATAGTGTTAATTCAACAATGTTTACTTCACTTTAACTGGTTCTTTATATACATTGTAAATTTTTTTCTATTTCTATTTTAAATACATTCTTTTTGATATTACATATTTTTACCTATTTTTACCTATTCTGTATTTAGTTAATTAGTGTGATGGAGCAGTCACAACATAGCATTTTACTGCAAGTTGTACTATGTATGACAATGTATGTGACAAATAAACCTTGACTTGACTTGATTCACAACAGCCATCAACTGACAGCGGCTTGGCCTTTTCAGATGTTCAAAACTGATAGGAAGTGTGGAAAGCCTGTGTGAGGCACACTTCAGAAAAATGTAGGCAAAGTTCATCCATGTCATTTTCGAAAATCATAGACCATTATTACCGTTTGTCCGTAAAATTTAGTATCCCATGTCTTTATTCTAAAAGTTCATCCCAAAAGCCTCGTTTACTCAGTTTTTTTGGCATTTTGTTTTTTTTCTCTTGGTCGGTGCTGAGATAAGAAATCAGACAAATAAGGGATGGTTGATTTAGATACGTCTTGAAAACCAGGCTTTCTTCCATTATGAAATTTCGTCAACAAGAGTTTCACAAGTTTCAAAAATCTCGGTTCACTGACATATAAAAAAAAAAAAGAAATGTCATTGAAAGGCAAGTCCGAACAAATGTAATCAAAAAGATTTTATTATCATACACTTTGAATGTCGTACGGCGCCAGTATGGTGCACGCTTCATTTCCAAACTGAGATAACGCTGCTACTAAATTTACAACACTTGAGGTTATCCAGTAGAGCGCAGGAGCCATTCAAACGCCATTTTCAGACACTACGGTGCTCATAACAGGATTTTCATACTCTCATCAGATTTTAGAAAAACCTCACTTTCCCCTATGACTTTTAAACTGGAAGCTGCTCTGCTTTGACTTTGTGTGTATGGGAAAGTTTTGCTGCTGATAAAAAGGTAGGAAGATGAGTCAAACGAGTCGGTGTGGTGGGATATCTTGTTTGGACAGCAGTTTCCTCAGTTGTAGAGTGAAAGGTTGGCAGGTTAACTGCCACTGCCCTCATCAGCAGACTAGAGGATGTTTGTCTCTCCTTCTCTTTAGTGTCTCTCGGCTTGACCAAACTGTTCCGTGAGATTATTTTTTTAGTTTAGTCCAGCATATTTTGACAAGTTTCCTATGTGTAGATACTATGAGTAGCCATACAGTAAGCAGATGAGCTTTCACGCATAATTTGCAAAGCGAGTCAAAAGCAGGGAATTGTGAGTCCTTATTTACAGTCATTTTTTATTATCTGTGGTGTTTGGATGAGCAGAGTCAGCCTTGGACCTGATACCGACACTGTTAGGCCAAATCTAAACAATAATGCAGCAATCTAGAGGATCAGTGCAGTTTGTGGTCAGATTTGAACTGATTTTACTTTGGTTTTTGAAGCTTCATAGTAAAGGCTGATTGAACCTTTGGAGACCCTTTGGTTATTAAAGGAAGAAAACACTGAAAAACTGTTTATTAGGCCTTTTGTGCGAATATTTCAAGATGAAAGTTTGGTCGGGTTAAATGTTAAAAAAATGTTAAATCAGTTTTTATTGGCCAGGTACATACAGGACATACTAGGAATTTGTTTTTGGTGTAATTACACTGAGGCAGCCATTTGCGGCGCCAGACTGGTGTAATCACACCGAGGCAGCCATTTGCGGCGCCAGGTAGGCAGTAGCGCAAAGGGTCTTGCCTAAGGACCCACACTGGATGCTGTGGTGTATTTTTGCTGTGGGCTGGATTTGAACCCCTGACCTTGTCCCAGGAATATTAATCGAGATAAAAAATCAAAAAAAGAGACTAAAAGAAATCATCTTTCCATCAGCTTATCCGAGATCAGGTCGCTGTGAAAACAAGAGGAAAACAGAAACAAGCTAAACCTCTCACCAGCAAAACTTATTCTGAGGGGTTCAAGGGTGCGTTCTGATAACAAGTGGAAATATTTAATGCCAGGTAATTATATGGGATATTTTCACAGTTTTCTATGTTAATAGTTGTAGGTAACTATGCTAGCACTGCTAATATAACACGAAGAGTCGGACAATACATGTTTTTGTTCCAACTACTACCCCCTAGTGTAGAAATATGCACATTTAAGGTTTTGTAGGATGTGCAATCCTTTAACAGCTGTAATGTAAAGTTAAAAACTGTTTATAAAGTGCCAGAACCCAACAGCCCTACCATCTTTGTTTTGGATTTTCTCTTAATTACGCCCACACACGGGGCTTTGATCATCCCATATAATAATATTGACTTAACATTTTCACTTAAATAGAAGTAACTGCTCTTTTCCCCACTTTGCTGTATTCTTCTACAACTCTTAAAGTTTACATTATAGTAATTTGTGCTTTTAACTTTAATTTTTTTAGATCTGTGTAAACTGATCTATTGGGATTTCATCTTTCAGCTGGTTGTAGACGTTTCCTATCATAAATAGCTTTTTGGGTTGAAGCGAGCAGCTTTTAGTCTCCACATCGAGTCCAAGAATGAACAAAAACAATATAGTATGATGCACTTAATGATACCCTTGCTAAAATAACAAAAAACTGACTTTTCCAGTTAGATAAAAAAGCTTTTTTTTTATTGTGACTGCTGTCATTTTCCCTCTCTTTCTCTACACAATCTGTTCGCTTCAGATTCTCGTTTAATCTGCTTGACTCAACACTAAACTTGAGTCATCCAGGCTGCCATGCAGAAATACACACTTAGGGTGTTTGTTTGTGTGATGCAAGTGATTTAACAGATGATGCAGCTTTATTGTTTGAGTTCATGGGGACTCCTCTCACCAGGTAGGCCTATTCATCACTTATGGCACTGTGTATGCACTGGGCTTACTGAAATCCACAGCTAGCACTCTCGCAGACACACCGGCAAAGCGGACTTTGCAGAACTGGGGCCCCCCAACAAGTTCTGTGTGCTCACTTCTGTTCTTTCCTTTTTTTCCCTTGAGGTTTCACAGATCATCTCCTTTCAGCAGAGATCAGCTGCCTGCACAACAGTGGAAAACACTCCCTCACACACACACACACACACACATGTTCATATGCCCGGCCCACCCAGAGAGAACTGTTGGCAGATTGATAAAATATGCAAATATACAGTGGCTTCATCCAGATTTGCCCTCCCTACTGTGTCTCATTCACACGAATGAGGCCCATTAAGATGAGCGTTAACAGCCCTGAACTGTAAGCACCATTTAGATGGTAATGCTTCAGAAAAAGAACTATTGTTCCTCTGCTGCAGGAGATAGGCGGGAAAGGAGGGTCCGTCCATCAGTGAAGAAAGCCTGTAACAGTTAGAAAATGGTAATGAACTTGGGGGCGCTTTGCACCGATCGCAGACAATAAAGTCCCCCTGACCATGAAATTGGACGATGGGTTTCATGCTGGACTCCCTTTATATGCCTCATCTTCCCTAGACCCCAGTCAGATGTCCTGACCCAGGAAGGGGAGAGTTTGATGGACGCAGTTTTGTGTCCTTATCAGAATATGACCGGCTGGACTCAACGCTGAGCAGCTGAGATGAGTTGCAGATGTGCAGCAGTTGGATTTCTCTGTTAACTCTGCAAAGCGGGAAGAGTTGAGTTTAACAGGGAAGGTGGGGCTGTTTGTCCATTCCTGATCATGTTTTACTGGAATGAGACCACTTCTAATGATTTAATGATGAGTCTCTATTTATAAACAACCTTTTAAGAACTTTTAAGAAAGATCCATTGAACAACATTGACAGACAGACTCTAATTAGTCAAGGGTGGGCTCTGTTTGTTTGACAACACAGTATTCTGTTAATTGGTGCCACTTTTTGCGTTAACATTTAAGTTATGCCCCCTACTGAGGGAAAAACCACAGATGCACGGGATTTTATAGATGTTTTGAATAATAGTCTATTCTGGATTCTCTTAGGTTTTTATTTGAAGGATTCATTTGCAACATATTTTTTCATTTGTAGGCAGAACATCCATCAAAATTTCAGCTTCAGAGTCAGAAAAATAAAGCAGACTTCCCCCAAAGTTGGATCATTTATTTGGGATCCAACATGGCTGCTTATCTTATTAACAGTGGTCAGCTGTTGTATAGACACAAAATGCAGAAAAAGCAACAGATATTTTCTGCTTATTGTTTCCTAATCAGAAATTCACATCCTGTGTGTCCATTGTTTTCTTTTGAGCCGTGCATGTGTCTAAGGTAGCATGTGAAATGTCAAAGTTATTAACTTCTCATTTGGAGAACGAAAAATGTATATGGCAACCATAAGCCTGACAAAATAAATTATCTCTCTCTTACACCATAACCTCATCGTCTTTAAATCAGATAAAACCATGTTTTCTTGCAAGGTACAATATCATATAAAATAAAAAAGCCTGTCAGCACAAACACCCAATAAAAACTGTCAAGCCAAATGTGCAACACCAGGACCTGGGGGCTCTTTCAATCTTTCATTACATTATGAACTCATTTGTGAACCAATGTGAGGTTTATAGCTGAAGCTGGCCTAAACAGGTTTATCAAAGTGGCAATAATCCAAAACGTTTAGAAGAATGACAGTAAAGTAAAAGAAAGTAAAGAATAATTTAGTAACGAAGGCAAAAACAGGAGATGAACTGATTGAACTATTTAAAAAAAGTTGATTGAACATCTATTTTATATAGGTGACGATATATTTTTAACTTTTCAACATAGGTATGCATACAAGCTGTAGGACATTAGAAAATCTTGTAAAAGTTGTTATATTGGTAAATTATGTGGTGCTGATATCAGTGTTTTCAAAATATAAGTTCATTACCTTTGGACTATATTAAATATATTAGCCAAGGAATATTCTTCACACTAATATTGCAATGACAATATATTGTGCAGCCTAAACAAACATATATACTTTCCTAAACTACCAAATTCAGCAGGTTAATTCAGTCCACAGCAAATGAAACAAACAAACCAACAAAGCTGAAAGCCTGAACTCAGTACTTCTTTTATTTTTTCTAAAGATATCTTTTTATCCTGTGTAGCTGCTTTATTAATTAGTTTTTCACCAACACGAGCTCCAACTTCACTACAAAGCAATACTCAATTATGTGTTTTCCAATCTAATGATGTGTTCACTGCTGTAAGCAGTCTAGCTCAGACCCTTTTCTCTTAACTACACAAAAAGCTACTTTCCCACAGGGGATTTAGACTGTCAGCACTCAGATTACAGCGTTGGCTCACTTTTAACATTAACCACACTCACACAGCATACAAATCTTGCACCTTAATCGGTGTGTGCCAGCGGCGGCACACAAACCTCCACTGTTCCAACAAGCCTTAATAATGCCCACATAGACTGCGTTCAGATTGAGGGAATGCTGGTTTTCACTCAACAAGTTGCCAAACCTGTATGCATATGCCAAGTCCCTGGTATGCCAAATGCATCCACGTACACACATCCACATGCACGCACTTTTCAAGACAGATCTAATCAGCAGCTTTTATGCAACCCCCAGTGCAAAAACACATGGAATTGCTTTTTTCCTTCTGTCTGCTAACCAAATCCTTTCTTTCCCCTCACAATGTATGTATGAAGAATATTTTTGTTAATTTGTATTTCAGGAGAGACAAAGCCCTTAGCAATGATAAACACAATGGAGGAAAGGGTAGAATAAACAAGATCATCAATATAAAAGCTGCTGTCCAAACACTCTTTGGTCTCTGCTTTGAGCAAAGGCCAAGGATTAACTCTGTTTAGGAACTTCCAGGGTGCCAAAATTAAGTTAGACCATTCCTTGTTTTCATGCATGAATTAATAAAAAAATACACAATAAAGGACAAAGTAATGGCACTGTGAGTAATTTAGCAGACTGCAAGGTCTGAAGCAAAAGGCATGTATTTCTCGATAAGATAGGGACAGAATATAAATAAACCCCGGCATGTGAAAAAGGGTATGTGACAGAGACGGGGAGGCATAGAGCAATGGAATAAAAAAGGTGAAATATGTTGTGAATGAGAGGCAACAGAGTGGAAGATATGTACGGGTCGTGATAAGGTATAACTTTTGAGTTTAAAAAACTTCATACAATTTAGAGATCATGCACTTAAGAGCTATTGTAAGAAAACCAGTGCCCTTATTATGAGCAATAATAAGTTAAGACAGGTAAAGGATACAAACAGTCACAGGTTCACAAATCATGTTAATTTTAACGTATATATAAGAACAATCTAGGAAAGGTTCACGTTTGTTTCCTCACAAATGGAAATGAACTTGCCAATGGAGAAATACAGCTACGACTAAAGTAGGGGTGGGCAACTCACCTTCTCTACAGCCGTTGTCTTTTTAATTTCTCTCTTGCCCAACAGATCTAAATCAAATTGCTAAATTCTTTCCTCTGTTTATGTCAAGTTCTCTAAAGTCCTGCTAATGAACTGATTTTTTGACTCCGGTGTTTTGATTACGTCTAAAAGCTGCTGGACACCGGCCCTTGAGGACTGGAGTTGCTTATCCTTGGACTAAAGGATAAAGACTCTAACTTGCATTGCTTTCCAAATAGGGTAAACCCATAATCACTAATACACTAAAAACAGAAGACAGAAAAACACTTGGTCAGTGAGATGCCGAAAAGATAGATCAATATTTACCCATTACCCTTCCCCCCCAAAAATCTAGAAGTCTTATTCCGAAAGCTCCATCTATCCTGGGTATGGAAGCCATTCTGACTGCCAAAAACTGACTCCCAGTCTTAACCCAAAATCTTTCAATTTCTGCATGAGGAAAACATTTTTTTTTTATTTCTATTACTATCTGAACATTTTATGATTATTCATTATCTGATTATTCCAAAGCTGTGGATCATACATTCATTCTCTTCTGCTTTTCTGAGGTTGGGTTGCGGGGCAGCATTTAAATACCCTCAGCCCCTTGGGCCATCTTGTCCAGGAGAATCTCAAGGTGTTCCTAGGTTAGCCAAGAAGTATAGTCCTTCCAGCATGTCCTAGGTTTTTTCCTGGACAACCTGCTGGTGGGACGTGGCTCAGCAGGTAGGCGTCAAGGAGCTTTCCTAATCAGATGCCTGAGCCACCGCAACTGGCTCCTCTCGATTTGGAGAAGAAGCGCCTCTGTTCTGAGTTCCTCCTGGACAACAAGCTTCTCACACCAACTTTAAGGGAGAGCCCAGCCACCCTGAGAAGAAAGGTAATTTCAGCTGCTTGTATCCCTGGTCTCATTCTTTCGGTCATTCGCCAAAGCTCATGACCACAAATGAGGAGTGGAACATAAATCGATCAGTAAACCGAGGGCTTCACATTTTGACACAGCTCGTTCTTCACCACTACACACCAGTAAACTGCCCGCATCACTACTGACGCACCATCAATCCGTCTACCTTTCTCACGCTCCATTTTTCTCGCATTGAAGAACAAGACCCTAAGATACCTAAACTGCTCAACATATGGCAGAAACTTCCCCCTTACCCGGAAACGGCACTCAAGACCATAGCCTTGGATTTGGAGGACAAACAGTGACAAAAAAGGATAATGAAGAAGAGCTTGCATTGAACACTGTTGAAGATAAAGGTAAATAGCCACTAGCAAATTCTATGTGAAACACGTGGATGTTTGTTGTAAAGTTGTTGTTTTTTTTCATTGGACAAAATGTTTGAAATTTTATTTTTATTTTTGGGCTGCAATCTGGGAACAGCGATGAGTCTCTCTATGTCCTGTCCAAACAGTCTACGATTAAGCCACTCTAGATGGTCATACCCTGCAATTGAAGAGTTTTTACATAACAAAGCGTTTATTGCATAATGCAGCAAACCCTGCACCATTGACTGCTCAGACGCAATATAGCATGTGTTGTAAAATGTATCTTAATTTCCCACAACCTCTGTCAATTTTTACACAGGAAGATACCGTGTTAGAAGCAATTGACAAACCTAAAAGGGCGTATATTGCAACCATAACATATTGGCACTGACAATATAAAATGTTATAATTCTGCTAAAACTAGGCTAATATATGCCAAATGGAAACACATTCATATATTATACCCCAAGCAAGTTTTAAACATGCTAATTATGGATCCTCCGACATGGTGCAGCTATGCAACCAGTAGGTGTATTATTACTGTGAATGCAAGGAGATGTTTAATGTCTGTATTTCATGTCCCACTTTGCAGCTTCTTTTGTTTGTAAACCAGCATGTTAATGTTAGTGTTACTCATAATTCATGGTCTCCACCCTCAGGCCGTAAAGTGCATGCAATGCATCTGCGCAACAAGTGCTTCACTGTGGCTTTGCTTTTATGTGATTATGAATGAGATCATCTCACCTCAAAATGAGAAAGGAAACTCTACTGAACCAGGAAATTGTGTGGGGATTTAAAATTTATGGCATAAGACTCAGATAAAACAGCAAGACCAGAAAAAATTCAATCCTTTCTGTGTGAGAATAGAATCCGCCCCTAAGACTGTTAGACTACAACAGAAGTCTGGGAATTAGACACCACAGTTAAAACCCAGACAGGTCAAAAGACACTTGTTGTGGTCCGTAGCAGCTCCAGGTCAGTTGTTCAGCAAATAAAGTTCATTTTAGAAACAAGGGAAGACAAAAATTAAAGAAACATTACAATTTAAATTGGTTTATGGTGACCTTTGCAACCTTTTCGGCATAATTGGAGAGCAGTATTAGTTTGGACTAGGAGGGTTCTTGTATGATTACTGTTGTAGCGCACATCCCTCCAGCAGGAAATGTTTTAGTATAAATGCTCCGCAACTAGATGCTAACTTTGACTGATAAATGCTATTGTTGGTACAGTTTGGGAGGTGTACAAAATCTATTAAAATGAAAACAGCTGTCTGGGATATAAAAACAACCTAAAAAGCTCCATGGGACTCCCTTGGAGATTTAACCTTGCCAGCCAACATCTAGGCTTAGTTTTGAAAAGTCCTTTTGGAGGTAAAACCCTTGTTAAGATGATAAATAATATGAAGATTTTAATATTTTTGTTTCCAATGTTGGAAACATTAAGATAATCTTAAACCATAATAGCATTTTGCCCACTCACAGTTTTATTTTGTTGGTGTTTTGTTGTTTTTTTTAAAACCAGCAACCTACAAGTTATGGGTTACCAATATAATTGCTGACTTTAATATTAGACATGTTTCCAATTGCAAGTTAAACGGGGGTTGTAAGATATGGGATTTTTCCCTCATATCTTATGGCTGGCTTTGCACATTCCATCCAAAATTACTACAAAACTTTCAGAAGATGGTATTTTTTTCTGCTCACTTTAAACTTCAAATTAAACTGCTTGGGTTGTTTGAGGTACTTTGTTCAGAGAGTATTGGGGCATTCCATTTGAACTTGAAACTCAATCAACTAGTTGAAGAATTTTTTTTTATGCCGACTTTGGTATCCAATATGGCATCAAACATAGTAAGCTATGGAGAAACAGCAAGATGCAGCAAAATCAACATATTCCTTTAGTGTTTTTTTTTCTTCATAGAAATACTTTGCAGGAAACCTTCATAATTCAGCAGTAGCCATCGTTTTTTAAGAGAGCGAACGAAACAACAGCTGTCCTTGGCTTCGTTATTTTTAACAGGAACTTTGTTAACTAATGCCTAAAACACAGTTAGATAAAACGTACCACATTTTAGAAAAAAAACACATGAATAAAGTTAAGGGTTCTCCTAAACACTTGCATATTAAAATGAACTTTGCACAGAGATGTAGTTTTGTCATTGCCACTGTTTAAGGAGCACATTTTCTTAATGTCAAGGTTCAGAATTTTGATTTTTAGGAATGTTTTAGTGGTCAGACGGTCATCTTTGCATACGCAACTTGAAATCAAGTAGAACACATTTGCATTACATTATATTAGATTTAAAAAATAAAGTATGATCCCCCCCAGACGTGGTAAAGAATGATGAAAATCAGTAGACCTACAAATTATGCTTCACAAAGTTAGATAAATAATGAGTAGCCAAGACTTGTTTTCAGTTTCCACTTCTTCCTCCTTTCTTCTATACTTACTCCCTTTATCTTTTCCCAGATTTCTTTACCTGCCTCTTATCTCTCCCTGCTCTTTGGTAATCTAATAGTTAATCATAATCCCCAGACACTACAAACATACAAGCCCTCTTTGTTTCAGTAAAAGCAAGTTGTAAAAAAAAGTAAAGCCACGTTTGTGGTCAATTAAGCTTCTAAAATATTGAAAATGTTCTGCACTTAAACAAGACCTTTGCACTTCAAATAAAAGAAAAAAATCCTCAGAAAGCCTACTGCCAGACTAATCTGCAGTTTAACTGTGTTGGTCGGGGCTTGTGGTTGGGGTGTGGACACATATGTGTGTGTTTGTGTACGTGTAGCTATGCCAGAGCCTGAAGCTTTACCAGTTATAAGAAGTTAGTCAAAGATGCCGACTGTGAGAGTATCTGGCCCGACTCCAAGCTAAGCATAGGAACCTTGTCGTTGATTTTTGCCCGGTTAACGACGGCCGCAGCGTTCAACAAAGTTCAATCTGTGTTGCGAGTGAGTACGTGGAGCAAGCCCATTAGGATGGGAAAAAGGACTCTGCTTTGACATCTAGTCACATCACTGTGAGACGGATGAACAAGTGCCGGCAGGTCGGGGGTGTAACTGTGGCGCATGCTGTTCACAAACAACCAACAGAAAACTGCCTGCTGTTATTAACGCAGCAGTGAGGCAAGTTGCAGCTTGAATCAAGATAAGAAAAACAAAACAAAGCACACAGGCTTTGTTTTTGTTAAAGTGTTAACACTTAGTGACATCTGAGATTTTACCTGAGGGCATCACTCTGAAACAAGTTTGACTTCTGCATGTTAATTATGTGCCAATTTGTTTGCCAACACCTTGGATCCAAGTAGGTCGTAACATCAATCATTATAGTATTAATGTTATTTAATGTACTTCCCAAAAATGTGTTTGTTTGAGTGTTGTTTGATTTTTCTCGTTGATCAGATCAGCTGTCATAATATGACTCAATGAGTAGAAGTGTTAGATTTGTTTTTTAATTTAAAGCACAACTAAAACTCAGCCTACATACAACAATTTAGAACAACAAAAGGCCACGAACACTAAAAACAGGTTCAAAGCCATGTAAAGGAGTCCAGCCCAACAAAATCAGCAATAAAAATGGCATCCAGATGTTTGAGCATTTCCAATGTTTAACTCACTTCTTTCAGAGGTCTTTCAAATCTTGTTGATGTTGGAGATCATCCCAAGAGTGAGGAGCCAGAATATTACAATGTGCCCACCCACCCATCTTAGTGTAAATCCTTGTTCTTGATACCCAGGTGGTTTGATCTTTGCACCAGCCATTCGTCTACAGAAACACCAAATGAAGATTTTCGTAGTTGACAGAATGACACTGAAAGTACCAATGATATTTTTTCTGTATAGTAAGATGAAAACTGTGTGGCTTTGTTTTATGGTATTTTCCAAAAATATCAACATACCATAGAATAAAAATGTTTCCATTGTCTTTTTATCTTTATATCTTTTAATAAGTCAACAAAATAAAAAATCCAAGTTGTGGTGTAACATTTGGGGCTCTAAATGAGTTTTATGGGCTTGACTGAGGGGTAAATACAGTTGTTCTTGTGAACACCCCCAGGGTTAGAACAGCCTAGCCTCTAAAACAACAGCTCCTAATTCCGATGGAGAAAGCTTCAGCTTTCTGGTATGTCTGAGACCCACTCAACAGCTTATTGAAGAACAAGGGTTTGTTTTTTTAGACATTTAAAACAAACCTTATCATCTTTTCACTATGGGGTGGTTTTTGATGCGAGAAATGAATCTAAATCCATTTGTGAATACAGCTACAACACGAAAAAAACATGAACGATTGAAGCTCTGTGAATCCTTTCCAGAGACATTGTGCACGGCGTATTTAAACATTTTGTTTGTTGCCAACTATCAGTTAAAAGACGTTATTAGGGTGTGTGCTGGTGTTGGGAGTTTACCTCATAGACTTGGGTGCAAACTAGTGGTTAGGTGCATTGCTTTGTGAGCAAGGAACAGTTTCTTTGGGTAGAGTTTGAAATGGTTGCCTTGGGTGCAACGTCTTGGTTGGATCAACTTTAACTACAGGAACAAGTATGAGGATGTCATTTGTAAGCTAACATCACTGTACCTGAACTAAAAATGGGTGATTAAGATAGAAAATGTTTGTCACAAAATTTTCTAGTTCTGTTATATAACAATAAAGTAATGATAAACACAAATACTGCTCTTGAAAAGCATACCAACTAAAAGTATGCTTCTTTAGGACACCAGTTACATGAAGAAGTGTGATTTCTATCTCTAAACTGCACACAGTGGATGCATATAATCATATTTCTGAAGGTACCAAACATTAGTCTTCATTTATCATTGACGTTAAATCACAATTCATATCCTGATAAGAATTTTAGCAAGACAACAATAAACTACATGATAAATCCCACCCTTAACCTAAAAGCCCCAACCTAAATATGTCTCCTCCCCATGCATGAAGCTGCTGCTGAATAAGAGACATCCTTCAGGGATAGACTGAGGTATCCTACTTGCACCAAGGAGCATTACAGCAGATTCTTCCAAACAACAGCTTCTATAGCCATCATTGGTGCAAACAAACTCAAACTCCATATGTTTTTTCCATCCCTGATTTTATTTTCTCTATCCACATTTTACAAGAAGTCATTTAAGTCCAATCCCTAATATTTTTCAAATCATCCTAGATATCAAAGAGTGTGCAAAATTCTGGTTATTATTCAAATTAGTTTCAAAGCCATTTAAGGAAACAGCTGATTAAAGAGAGAGTTTACAATTTCTTTAAACAGGACTGTTTCTCTAAATTTCCTCTATCTTTTTAGTTTCAAAAGCTAAGTTAAGTGTTTTTCTGTGTTTGTTGTAAATTGGTATAGTGTGTTTTCATGTAGTTTCTCTTATACAGTATACCTGGATTTCTCCAATGAGAAACATGTCAGGACTGTTTTTAATCTAACTATACTTACATTTGATGTCTAATTCTTAAACTCCACTTGAACACTTGTGGCAAAAGTTTTTTGAGAAAGAAATTTCTCTACACTTTTGATCCTCTGTCCTCTTCGTCTCAACTTGTTCGGGGTTTATCCCTCAGTGTTCACCAGGAAATTGCTCCATCCTGTTAAAAGATTGTTTAACCTTCTTACCAACACAATGAACATTACACACTCATCAACCCACACAAAGTGTGTCACACATCGTTTGGTATGCAGATGTGTCCTCATTCACTCATGGGTGCTTAAGAAAGTACCGTAATTCCCGGACTATAGAGCGCACCAGATTATAAACCCAGTACATCTGTCTATAAACCACATGTGCCCACATTGAAACATGAGATACTTACAAAGAAAGACGGTACACAGAAAGAGTTTTCAAAGTTTTAATAGTATACCTTAGCTTTTCTTTCCAAACAGTGCGGCAGTAACACAGCTGCGTTACGGTAGTAACACAGCAGCGTTACGGTAGTAACACAGCACTAACAGGTCTGGTTAAAAACTGAAACTATGGAAGTGTTCCCCCTTAGTGTCGGATTGAAATAGTGTCAGATATTGTTCGCTACACACTCTCTCAGTCTCTCTTTTGTTGTCGCTGTCAGTATTACTCTCATCCTGAGGCAAATTCACTCCTGAGCTTGTGCTGTCCTCTCGGTCGCGCAGCAGACTGGCTTTTTGAAACCCTATGGTGTGATGGTGGATTTTTCCACACTGCTCCACGCTGTCAGGATCCACTGGCAGACTTGTGCAAAAGTTGCTCTTCTGTTCATGCTAATTTTATTCATGCACAAAGCGCAAAGTTACATTAAACTTGGGTCTTCATGCACAAAGCGCAAAGTTACATTAAACTTGGGTCTTCCTCGACGCATATATTCCACCTGTCTCACTCTTACCTTTTCTGCTCGAGCGCCCCTGGCGGCCTTTAGAAAAAAATGCATAAATTAGCCGCATCATTCCATAAGCTGCAGGGTTGAAAGCTTGTGACAAAAGTCGCGGCTTATAGTCCGGGAATTACGGTAAATACATCTTAGGTTCTTGCTTGCGTTGTTCTTTGTGCACTGAAGCTTTGGGAGGTCTGATGATGAACTTGAAAGTACAGTGACAAGCTTATTGTTTACACTCCTCTACACAATCAGCCAGCTGACTCGTCCTGTGTGCATACTCTGCTAATCCTGCTGTGTGTCTTGGCCAGCTTGTGTCTGTTATCTGGTCTATATTCCATCGGGCTGATTAAGAGAGAAAATATTGGTTTTCCATTAACAGGACAACGGTGGGGTCTATGGAAGAGGTCTTGATTTTGCTGGAACCAAAGCTGGTTCATGTGGAATGATAATAGTTGCTGGTGAAATAATAGTTTCATTTTTGTAGGGATCAGCAGAAAAATACACAGGGAGTGATATTACTGTCAGACTGTGTTAAGAGCTAAAGCCGGTTAATCAGTACAAAAAAATATTTACAGCAAGGAACCAAAAACATTAAAGTAAGAGTGCAGTTTCATTCGGAGGTTGAAAAAGGGTTAGTTAGTCAGTTTCTGGATTTTCTACTCCCCAGTTAAGTGTTCTCAAGTAAGAACCCTAGAAGAAAATTGTTCATAATGTAAGTGGTTTATTACAAAATGCAAAAAAACAAACAAACGGTAATAATGGATTAAAGGTGTTTTTTTGTTGTTGTTTTTTTGACACATGACTCAAATGTCTCGTTACTTGAGATTTTGCTGTAAAATTTATTTAGGGTGACCACGGCGTCATATATCGATGATTTTTATATGTTTCTCACAGTGGAAAAAGCAGAACCATTATGATAGACAAGCCTACAAACTCCTCGATATAAAACAAGATTGAAAATCTATGTGCTTCAACCTTTTCACTGTCATTGGTTCTGTGTTCTCCATTCATAAGATAAAGAGAAAAAAAACGGTTTAGATTTTGCTCCACTGCTAATAGGTGCGAATGTTGCAAGTCAGAACTTGAAGCCTCAACTTCCAACTTTTTCACCTGAAGGCAAAAAGTGTATTGTTAGTCAGGTCCCACCACTTGGCCTGATTCCCACCCTCGAAGCTGTCATGTATTTTAATTAACTATCTACTTGAAGAATGATTTATATCCTCAAGCTGTTTGAAACAGGTTTGAAGAGACAAAGCCTCTCCAGGAAATGATAAAAAAAAAAAACAATGTTTCCAACTGTTTTGTGTTGCTTAAAAAAACTTGGCCTTGCTGTCACTTTTTACTAAAGCAGCAGTGTTTCCTTTCTTGTCATGTAGTCTGAATGTGAGGGAATAAAGGGGATTTTGATGTCCTCCTATTTCAAATAGCGAGTGCATATTTGGGATCACATCACATTATTTATTTTTTTTAATTGCCGTTACTTTTTTTCCTTTTCACTTGATCAAAAATAAGCTAACTTTGATAAACCTGCACTGAGTGTCTTCCTTCTTTGTTGTCTAATGTAAATTGCATCTAAATGGAGTCCATCTAGCAGCAATTAACTCAAAAAACTGAATCAGTTCCTCTGTTTCAGTGCCTAAATATAGAGCAATTCTTATTCTTTTAACAGTTATTCTTCCATTGAATAAAATTTTGATTAGAAATAAATCTTGACGTCACAAACATATTTACTATTTCATCATCTAATGTTTGGAACCCTGCCAGTGATCTTAGTCTTGCTCTTGTAAGGGTGGATGGTGCAGCTTGGATAGTGACAATGGACAGTTTATATTTTGCTTAATTCGAAGTAAAGAGAGGGGACCTTCAGCCAGGTTTAAAGCAAGATAGGCTCCTGTTGTCATCCTTGCCCGGTGACAACTAAAAAAAGATGTGTGTGCAGCAGCTTCAGCCACACTCGCCTGCATGCATAGACACAAAATCAACAGACTCTTATCTTTATGGGTGAATGCAATGACTTTTAAATGCATAAAGGTGTAAAAGTCTTTGCTAAATATTTCTCATTTTGCATCCTTTCTTCAAAGGGAGAGCTGAGCATAGCTGCAGGTTACCGTAAAACACCTGGAGTTTTTATAGAAATTATTTAAAAAAGTATAATAGTTTAGTTCAAATGCCACTAAGAAGTTGCACAAATAATTCCAATAATTTTGAGTGTGTTTGTGCACACTCTGACCACCAGTTGTGCTCCCGCCACTGGGTTTATGTTACACTAATGCACTCATATTGAGTGACAATATTTAATACCTGTGACAAGTTTTGTTTTCCCTGTCAAGTATTACGTTAATACAAACAGCTGAACCACAGTTCACACCCCACACACTCATGTGCTGTCACTCATCACTCGCTGACTTTCCGCTGTTTATGCCAAATAAATGAACTCCATTTTTTCGTTAATTATTGAAAGCGTTGACAGTTATGTTGATGCTATTTGATTTGCATTTAGCTTCCTTACCAGCACATATTCCTCTATCATCGCACTCCTTGAGCACACCCTCACTATTAACTTATAGAAGCTGTTGCAGATATTCACCAGCCAGGAGCTCAGTAGAAACAACATTTTTAACTGTCAGATTTGGGCTACATAATGCCAATTTAGGCAGTTTAATATGCAGTGTTTATGGCAAGGCAAGGGCCACGGAGAGGTCTTCTGCTTCTAATAGGTTTTTAACAAAGAGGCTATTATTGATCGTTGGACTGAAGGATGTTTGTGCACAATGTACCTGCGTACAAAAAGAGAAACATACCAAAACCACAGTTGTATAAAATTTAAACGCACGGGAAAAAAAAGAAGAAAAAACAAAAGACCAAGTAGAAGACCAGAATGTTGGACAAAACAAGTTCCAGTTTAAAATATCAAGCTATATTTCTGGATGTAGTTAGTCTTGCATGACTGTGAGACGCAGTGGTGCGTGATGGGGGGGGGGGGCACAGCTGGGTGTGTTTATCCTGTTTCTTCAAGGACCGCACTCGACTCTTTGAAGGCTAAATGACAGACGGAAGATTCAGAGAGACTGGTAAATATACCTGCAACATGTTGTACAATTTTTAAAAAGTGTCCGTGAAGCAATCTTAAGACGGTGCCCCCTAATGGCTAATATTACCACATATTTCACCACGTTTCTCTTTGGTTGTGTTTAATTCTTTCCAGCGTTCATATTTCAGATCTTGTGTCTTATAGATGTTTTTTCCTACAGTTAAACCATTCTCAAATGTTTGTTTTTTTCCATGTGTCTGTGTGTGTAAATGTAACACTACAGTAAACTTGACAGCTGTGCAGGAAGAGAGAGAACGAGTTGTTTGGCCGTCCTCCACCTATGCATAAGAGAAGCATTATGAACTTAAACGTTTTTGGTTCTAGAATAAGGAATCAAGGATCAGTTTATTTAACTAGCGCCACTTTACAACAGATGCCGTCTCAAGGAACTTTACAAGAAAATCGATCAAGGATATATTATAATAAATCAGTTTAAAAAAACACTTTCAAATTGAAGAAAACCCAGCAGATTCCACAAGTCATTGACTTGCAGCATTCCTTCCTCCGGAATCAGCAGATCGAAACAATGGCTTGTGTTTTTTCGTTGGCTTTACAGCAATCCCTCACAATGAGCATGCATGTAGCAACAGTGGAGAGGAAACGCTCTCCCTTAACAGGTCGAAACCTCCAGCAGAACCTGGCTCAGTACAAGCAAACGTCTGCCGTGACCCACTGATGGTTTGAAGAGACAGAAAACGGATGCAGAAGATCTAAAGACAAAAGAACAAAAAAAATATATAGCAGCAGTTGTACAACGTCGCTGGCAGCATCTCAGCCGATGTCCTCCTGCAAGAAGCTGTCTCAGCTAAAAGCACACCAGACCAGGTGTGCTATGGAGAGAAGAACACCTAGAGAAAAGAAAAGGTAACAACGTTGAAATAACGGCAACTAAAGCAGATTGAACAAAGGAAGAAAGCAGCAGATTACCCAGATTGTTCCCCAGCAGCCTACGCTTATAGCAGTATAACTATAGAAATAGATTAAATAAACTAACCCGGTAGAGTGAGACATGAAGAAGGAAGAGCAAAAGAGAACCGTCTGTATAGACGGCATACAACTGTTACGTTTTCAATATTTGCTGTATATTTTTGTCAACACCAACAAAAATCTGTAAAAAGCCTTAATAATAAATTAATCCTCACCACGACAATCAAACACTAGTAATTAAAAAAAACATTTCTTTAAAAAATGCTTGCATCTTCATGTACTGTGTAATTCCTTTTCACATTTTTTCAAGAAAGGACAAACAAAAACTCTTGCTGTCTTTATTAAGTACTTCAGCTTTCTTCCTCTGTGCAGTTTAATCCTTCACATCGTTTTGGTATGAGCAAATTGTGCTTGGGAGAAAACACTCAGATCGAGCAGTAATTGGCTAAAGAAGCAGGCAGGAAGGTCAGATTCCTGGAGAAGAGAAATATATTCCCCCCACAAACAAAGCAGTACAGAATGTCCCTGGCTAATGGCCAGTGGCTGTATGAAAAAGACCCTCTCCCTATCTCTCAGAGTCTGAAATAGTCCGACTCTCTGTGTACATCTCTCACCAAACTCCCTCCCAACTCCCTCGGATCCAAGAAAGGAATGGTCGACAGGGGAATGGAGGAAATAAGCAGCAGCCAGAGATTTCTCAGCTCGTGTAACCCTATTCACAGTAAGGATGTCATTTTGACAAGGCAGCGATTGAGTATATGCATAAAGTTGTGCAATAAACTCTTTATTTTAGGTATAGGCTTGCTTCTGGCATAACCGTCCCTTTCTCGTTCTCTTTGCTCTTTTGCCTCCAGCACTCGCTACCCTACTTCTTTTATTCTCTACTGCCGTTTGTTTGTGCATGTCTAAGACAAAATTTTTTTGGACATGACTGTGTTTAATCTTGAGGTTCTGCAGGTGAGCAGTATAGATCTTTATACCACTGATTACCTGTGTTTGTATCCTGCAGTTGATGAGTGAACGCACACATGGATTCTTCCAATTCCCCGTCACAGAAACCAAACTTTTGGGAGTTCAAACGCGCACTGGCGTTTACGACATGCACATGCCGTCTGATTGATGACCTAGTTAATGTGGCTGTGTGAAATAGAAGAGACTCATGCAGGTCATTGCCTCCTGACATTCATCTATCAACATCTCTCACTAGGGGACTGTTCCAGCCGCTATGTTAAACATACACTCTACTGTTAATGTGTCTGTGTGTGCGTATGTCTGTGAGGTAATCACTAAAACCTGTCATGGTCTGGGAAGATTAAAAAAAAAAAACATTTGAGAAAAGTCCTGTGACGATGTGTTCCAGGTGAGGCAATGTGTATGAAAAACTGTTAATCATAACTAAACACACTTAAACACCCAACACTCAAATACACAAATCTAGTCTTATAAATGTTTTTTATTAACAATGTTTACTAACTCACCCATCTATTTGCCTAGGTTACTGAGAAAATCTTGTTGCATTTTCCATGCAATAAATGAAGTGTAAGCCGCCTTCCCTGGACTCCAGTAATCTAACCAAAATAAAACAATACCACTTAAGTAGGGTGCTATGCGGTAGTTTTTACCCGCTGCCCTGTAAAGATCTCTTGGATAACCACAAAGAAGTTGTAAAATATTATTGTAGGCTACAAGAATTCACAAAAAAACAATTTTGTTAAAAAACATAGATGAAATGATCAAGAATCAGTTTAATTATTTAGCACCAATTTACAACAGATGTCGACTTAAGGCCCTTCACAGAAAATCAATTAAAATCAAAGATCCATCATAACAAACAATTTGAAAAAGTTTAGAATCTAAGGAACCCCAACAGATTGCATCGAGTCATTGACTTGCAGCATTCACTCCTCTGGAATCAGCAGACCAAAACAATGGTTTGTGTTGTCGTTGACTTTACAGCAATCCCTCATACTGAGCATGCATGTAGCGACAGAGGAGAGGATAAACTCCCCTATAACAGAAAGAAACCTCCAGTAGAACCAGGCTCAGTACAAGCAGCCATCTGCCACGACCGACTGGGGGTTTGAAAAGACAGAAAACTAAATTAGAAGGACAGGATACTGAAATAATTGAGTTTATAGCAGCAGTTGTAGAACGTCACTGGAAGCATCTCAGCCCATGTTCTCCTCCAAGAAGCTGTCTCAGCTAACAGAACGGCAGCCCAGGTGTGGTTACTATGGAGAGAAGAACACCAAGACAAAACAAAAGGTTAACAAGGTTGAAATAAAGGTAACTAAGTAGATTGGACAAAGGAAGAAAGTAGCAGAGAGAAGTGGTCAGATTGTCCTCCAGCAGTCTAAGCCTATAGCAGCATAATTATAGAAAAACGTAAATAACTTAACCCTATAGAGTGAGACATGAAGAAGGTAGAGCAAAGGAGAACCGTCGGTAAAGACTGAGTTCCTCCCCAACCGGATTAGGCTGTCTTCTCTACCTCTTCCTAACTATAACTTTACCAAACAGGAAGGTTTTAAGCCTAGATTTGAAACTAGACAGGGTGTCTGCCTCACGGACTAAAGCTGGAAGCTAGTTCCACAGGAGAGGAGCCTGATAACTGAAAGATCTGCCTCCAATTGTGCTTTTAGAGATTCTAGGAACCACCAGTAAACCTGCAGTCTGAGAGCAAAGTGCTCTGTTAGGGACATAAGGAGTAATCAGATCTTTGACATACGATGGAGCTTTATTAGTGAGGGCTTTATATGCCAAAAGAAGAATCTTAAAATCTATTCTAAGTTTGACAGGGAGTCAATGAAGGGTAGCTAAAATTGGGGAGATATGATCTCTCTTTGAAGTTTCATCAGAACTCTTGCTGCAGCATTTTGGAACAATTGTAGACTTTTAATTGCATTTTTTGAACTTCCTGCTAATAAAGAGTTACAATAGTCCAGCCTTGAAGATACAAATGCATGGACTAGCTTTTCAGCATCTGTCCTAGAGAGAATATTTCTAATTTTTGCTATATTCCTAAGGTGAAAGAGGGAAATCTTACAGACTTGTTTTATATGGGACTTGAAAGACATTTCCTGATCAAAAATAACACCAAAGTTCTTTACATTGTCACCAGATGCCAACCTGATTCTATCCAGGTCAAGTGGCTGACTAAGCAATTTCTTTTTTAGAGGTTCTGGTCCAAAGATAACAACTTCTTTGTTTTCAGAGTTCAAGAGCAGAAAGTTTAAAGTCATCCACATTTTTATGTTATCTAGACATGCCTGTAATCTACAAAACTGACAGGAATCATTAGGCTTTATAGATAAATACAGTTGTGTATCATCAGCATAACAGTGGAAATTACCACCATGCTGTCTGATGATTTTACCAATAGGGAGCATCTATATAGTAAATAGAATTGGGCCAAGTACAGAACCCTGTGGTACTCGACAAGTAACCTTACAATGCGGAGAAGATTTGTCATTTAGATGAACAAACTGGGATCTATCAGACAAATACGATTTAAACCAGCCTAGTGCTGTTCCCTTGATCCCCACAGTGTGTTCGAGCCTTTCAATGAGGTGATTGACTGTGTCAAAAGCAGCACTGATATCTAACAGAACTAGAATATACACGAGCCCATTGTCTGAGGCCATGAGAATATCATTAGTAACTTTAAGTAGAGCTGTCTCAGTGCTATGATGAGCTCTGAAACCTGACTGAAATTCTTCAAATAGGTCATTATTCCTCAAATGCTCTCTCAGTTGATTAGCAAAAAAAATTTCAAGGATTTTAGATAAAAAGGAAGATTAGATATGGGTCTGTAATTTATTAAGTTTTCTTGATCAAGAGAACGTTTCTTAAGTAGGGGTTTTATTACAGCTACCTTAAGAGCCTTTGGTACATAACCATTCACTAATGAAAAATTAATCATTTCCAAAATTGGGGTAATAATAATAGGAAATACTTCTTTAAACTATTTTTTCGGGATTGGATCCAACATACAAGTTGAAGGCTTAGATGAAAAAAATATTTTTGAAAGCTCAGAAGGCTCAACTGGAACTAAACACTTCAAACAGAGATCAGGCTCCAGAGCCACATTCAGTGCCTCATTGCTTACTGAGGTAGTAGTTATGTTTGGTAGGATGCCATCAATTTTTGTTTCAATAGATTCAATTTCATCAATAAAGAATTCCATAAAGTCATTACAGCTAAGAGTTGGAGGAATGGGTGATATAACAGAGTTTTCATTTCTCGTAAGTTTAGCAACTGTATTAAAAAGAAACCTAGGATTGTTCTTATTCTCCTCTATTAGTAAAGTAAAATATGCAGATCTAGCTTGGCGCAGGGTCCTTTTATACAGAAGCACGCTGTTTTTCCAAGATAAATAGGACTCCTCTATAAGCGAAAACCGGCATGTCTTCTCCAATTTCCTGGTTTTTCCCTTCAAGGTACAAAGTTCTGAATTAAACCAGGGGGCCAACCTCCTATGAGTAATCACTTTCCTTTTTATGGGGGCTATGTTGTCTGATCTTGCCTTCTGTTATTAAGCTGTAAAGTGTGGTTCAAAATGATTAAAAAAGACGCTACCAGCCATTAGCTTGACCTTGCCCTGCTTTGTTAGTTTTCCAGATAAGAGTTTAACTTAGCTTTGTGGCATGGTGTGGGAAAAATCATCTTGTCTTGAATGTGAACAAAAAAAAGTGATGATTGTAGATTTCAGGAGAAAAAGGGTCAGATCAAACCCATATTTCCATCATGGGAGAAGACGTAGCGATGGTTGAGGAATAAAAATACCTCGGTATTCATCTCTGCAACAGACTGGACTTAAGACCCAACAGTGAAGCTTCTACAAGAAGGGACAGACCTGACTATTCTTCTTGAGGAAGCTAAATTCCTTTAAGGTTTGCAGCAAGATTTTGCAGATCTTCTATAATAGCATCATAGCAAGGGACCTAAACAGGCTCAATAACCTGGTAAAGAAGACTGCATCTGTTATGGGGACAAATGTGGAATCTCTGGAGTTGATGATGGAAAGAAGGATTTTACATAAAATAAAGAAAAACCTAGACAATCCTGAACATCCTCTTCATGAGACTTTTATGGAAAAACAATCTTTTCATTCAGAGGCTTCTTCAGCTTAGTTTGTCAGGGAATGTTTTAATGACTCGAGCAGAGGTGGAGTTGAAGGAATAAATGATTTATTGGGGAATGAATAATGAACATAAACATCAAACAGAACAATACAGGGGACTACAGGTAACCGGAAACGGAACAACGCGAGACGTAAACAGGAGCGGAGGCGGGACTACAGAAATGTAAACAAGCGGAACGACACTAATAAACAAACACA
>JAVLVB010000135.1:177346-224735 GCA_032876305.1 Orestias chungarensis | reverse complement strand
CTCTCTCTCTCTCTCTCTCTCTCTCTCTCTCTCTCTCTCTCTCTCTCTCTCTCTCTCTCTCTCTCTCTCTCTCTCTCTCTCTCTCTCTCTCCATCAATGAAGTCTCTTTTTCAGCTCCTTTGTGATTTGCTTAGGGTATTGTTAGATAGCATTTAAGGTTTTGATATGCTAATCTGTGGCTTCCAGTTGTAAAAACAAAAACCTTGTTGCCGCGGTTAATCATCATAAAAGTACAAAACTACAGGAAAACTCCTTCCAAGTAAGTAGCTTTCAAATCCAGATGTAATATTATGTTCCCAAACATGCAAGGACTCAGCAAAAATTAATGATGAAAACAAGTATAGAAAAGGGTTCTTGCTTTTAAAGATTTCCTTTGCTGATAATGATTAAGTTACAAGGGGAAGATGTTGACACCAAAGGTTATGAAACCGCACAGAGATAATTTAAGAGTGCAACCGTTTATGCCAGTGGTAAGATGAGTGTTGATGAGCTGTGTGTGTCAGGTGAAGGTGTGCTCTTCGAGTGCTTTGAGTAATGACAAGAATGTTCCTCTCTGTCAGTACATTCAGTACCATGACCCTGACTCACATACAGTATTGCGTCTCGTAATATTTCATCCGGTCACACAGTTGGGAAAGGCTTACCACAGGTTATAAAACTCATAGACAGAAACAACTAATCATGGTTTTAAGGTATGCCTGGAAATATTTATTGAATCTTTCTGCAGGTTTAATGTTAGTTTGATGTTGTTTTAAATGCTTGCAATCGTGACTAATCCAGAGTCTAGTCTTTGACATCTTTAGCTAGGCCTTAATTGTGTCATTAACAATACAATGATTCCAAACAAGGCAGCCAATCTGCAAAAGAAAGTCTGAAGACTGAGAGAATCAAAGTTTTGCTGTTGCTCAGTCCAAGTCCAAACTTCAACCTTGTTAAAATATTTTTAAAACCCTCTTGTGAGATATGTGCAGAAATAAATGTCTGCAAACCTCACTGGACTGAAGCAGTTCTAAAGAAGTGTAGGATTTATAAATTTAGACAGAAACAACATTGCTGCTGCCTAAACAATAACATAATAATCTGAGCTCAAATATGTCAGAAAATGTCTTTTAAAATATCTCGATAAAATATTTTATACAGTTACGTTACTGTTAGCTTTGTGGACTTTGGACAGCAATTAATGACTAGACTTCACCCCAAAGCTCAACAAAATAAAGTGTAAAAACTGGTAATTAAAGCAAAAATATTACCATTAAAGGCCAGGAGTGTGTGTATAGATATCCTGGAACCCATAACCGCTTGATGGGAGGGTTGTTAAACATTTACAGCACCTATAGGTTACAGTATTATTACAGTAAAAGCAGAACGAAGGCCTGTAGTTTGATGACAAACATAGTTGAGTTTATGGGTGGGTGTGGAGGGGTGCTCTGAGGAGGTAGTTTCGCACGTTGACTCTATAGACAATTTACAAACGTTTCCAAGAGTCCATACATCTCTATCCATTCATGAAAAGCCAGAAAAAGGATATATTTTATGTTGCATCCAAACAGTCTTTTCTGCACAGCAAAACAACAATACGTGTAAAACTGGTTCAAACCTCAACGCTTAAATGCCCGTGTCCAGGGAAGCGTAGTGTTACTGCAGTGAAAAAATGGGAACGTAACTGACTCTATGGAACCTCTGCGCCCCCCACTTGCTGTGTTGTTTTGAAACTATAGCTCCTGTTTTGTAGTTTTAAAGCGAGCTTTTAAAGAGCTCTGGTAATCATTAATTTACTGGGACGTGGTAGAGGGGCTGAAACAAAGGGGGGGAAAATGGAGGGTACTTTTTCTCCCATTTCAGGGGTGTACTGGAGGAGTTTGGTTGGTGTTGTTATTTAACAGGAGGAGCAATTCAATGCGTACAGAGACCCAACTTGGCGACTAGATCACTACTTGAAGTTGGTTCTATCTACTCACCTAACTGATGTTTTTATTAGATTTAGACAGGAAAGTAGCAGCCAGAAGCTGCCGAGTATGTATTAATAAGTGTGACCACTTCTACATAGAGAAGATTCAGTTTATTTACATAGCGCCAATTCACAACAGATGTCGTCTCAATGCCCCTTACAAGAAAATCAATTCAGGTCATAGATACATCGTAAACAAATAAGTTTAAAAAAGGTTTTCAATGTAAGGAAACCCAACAGACTGCATTGAGTTACTGACTTGCAGCACTCACCCCTCCGGAATAAGCACAAAGTTGTTGACTTTACAGCAATCCCTCACAGTGAGCATGCATGTAGTGACAGTGGAGAGGAAAAACTCGCCACAAGAGGTCATCTGGGGTTTAAAGACACAAAAGGATGCTGAGGAAACTGATGCAGGAGTTTTGGCAGTGTCCTAGTCAAATATACACATTTATGGTACACTATTTGAAGGTGTAAAAATATCAGTGATGGCTTTAAGTGTAACTAACCCCCGGTAAAAACACAACCCCAACCAGGATAAACTTTTAAAATTTTAAGCGCCACTTTTAGTTTCATCACTGACTGGTTTTTTAGGGTGGAGGATTTGTGGAGCCTTCCTGGTCTGAGTCCTACCAGCTGGAGCCACTGGCTAAAGACGCTGACTCAGTGAAGCCTGGAGCTGCGGAGGACAGAATGGATCCGGTTTCTGAGTGCCAAAGTGATGCTAACATAGCCATTGCTAGATTGGGTTTATGTTTAAAGCACAAAAAGACTTTCAGTAAGTTTACATTAACATAGTTATTTAAATTATGTTAAGTAAAGCACATGGTTGAACTCTAATCCGCTACTTGGGTGTCTAAGTGCAACTGGTATAAACCTGAACTCTGCAGTTGTGACGTGGACATAGACAACAATAGACAGTTTTGCTGTAGTATACGTTCAACCTATAGAGGGCAGTGCTAACACTTTTTTGGGCTGAATATATCAAAATGTTAAAAACATTTAACAATTGCCTAAAGAAAGAAGCTTTAAGGTCAATTAACAAAGCGCATTTGGCTGTTCTGTTACCTTGGAGTAAGAAGGTCCTAGTTTCAAGTCTGTCTTAGCATATGTGGGTTTTAACCAGCATCCTCCCAAAATATAAGAGGTTCAGCGTTATGTTTGCTTTGACACCTTCAAGGAGCAAGCCATCGCCTTAAAAGATGCAGCAAAAAACTCAACCATTACCCTCTCTTGCTATTAACCATTGCTTGCATCAGTTCCTCTGGTTCTTGTTACGTCTGTGTCTGCTTTGTTTTCTTAAACCCTTAGTTGATCGTTACTGAGCCAAGTTCTGGTTTTGCTGTTTCTTAAGGCATGCTAAGTATAAAGGATTGCTGTAAAGTCAAAAACACAATGAGCGCATGCTGGACCAGGAGGATTGAATACTGCAAGTACATGACTTGATGCAATTTGCTTTTTAAAGTGATTTAAATAAAAACTACTTGACAATGTTTGATTATTAGGATCAATTAGAATGCATCTGTGATTGGACTGAAATTACTTAATTCTTGTTATGGCCAGGAAATTGCTTGTTGTGATGGCAAATCAATTTCACAGTTTCATTAAACTGCCTCTCCATGTTCCTTAGGAGTGTGTGTCAGCAAGGTTTTCTGAACTGTTTCTCTCTGTGTTGCCCTATTTTAGACCTTAAACTGTCCAAACTCTTGCCCAATGACTTATAGTGGTCTTTATCATGACCCTGAAAGGATAAAGTGTATATAGTTAATTGTTTCATAGACTTCATGTAAAGCATTTATTTATAGGTATTACATTTAAATAACACTGTGAATATTTAATTTATTATGTCTATGGTTTCTTGACTTTAAGGGATGTTTTTGCAGGACCTGTTTTAGTGTTGAGGACCATTGCTGTCTTTTCCTAAGGCACAGGTTAGTTTGGAAAGTCCCTAAATTCACCTGCTGTTGTATGATTTCAACCCCAGGACATTCCTGCAGTCGGCTTCCTTTCTTTATCCCCATAACCAGGCCTGCGTATTTGTGGAAGGTGGATCAAGGTGTGTGTGATCTGACACACCTGTTGAAGCCCGGCTCCACCCTCTACCACCAGCATACAATTACTGCAATCAATACACACGGTAACAGTAGTGGAAACAAACATGTTCCCCGGTAGCAATTTTTAAACAAATGGTGTAAAGGAATCAAATTACAGTGTAGGTGACCTCTTAAATATCTACCTAATTTCTTACCTCCTATCTCTCCCCTCTTTATCATATTAGCCTCCTGCCCAGAGAAACAGCTGCAGAAACATTAAGTGTGACTATGTTTTACACATAGAAAATGTAAGAATGAAGAAAACTGGAAAATAAGTAGACAAAATTAACCTGAGAAGCATTTGTATCTACTCTGAAAACAACCAGTTTGCAGCTTCTTTAAACAAATGTCCCCCAGATTTACATTACTTCAGTCTTTCAGGTCAGAGGAGTAAAGAACACCAGCTGGGAGGGCTTCCTTTGTGTTCATTCATAAAGAAACTTTTTCATATCCATTTAACCATGCGAGTTTTCGTTTACATCCTTGACATCAAGCTGTATGGGGGGGGGGGGTTAGCCCTGATGTTATCCTTAATGGTTGTTTTACCACAATATAAAGGGCCATTTCAACCACAGTTTCAAAATTGCCTACACATCAAAGATGAAATACATTTCTTTAAATAAAAAAATTAAAAAGCCTCTGCGTTTTAAGTATTTAGGTCAGAAGGAGATGTCTTTCGGAGCCAAAGCATCTCTCTTTAGTGATGTGTCATGGGCATACATGTTAGGCATTTGGGTTTTGATTGTAATGTAAGACAAACGTTTTACAAGCAGCGCTTGATGTGGGTAAAAATATATACCAACTGATTCAAATCCAACCCAATAAGAAGCCACATAAAGCTGGCTGGGACTTAGCAACCACAGCATTGTTCCTGTTTCATGTATTCCCTGTGTTCTCTCATGTCTCTTGATTATGGGTAAAGTAGTTTATACTGATTTCCCATAGTGTACAATTGGTGGCACCAAGGCTGGATACTTTGCAAGAGTGGTAGATTGGAATGTGCTGTTATTATGTAAAGGGAGGTATTGACCAACTTTGAGAACTTTGTATGAAGGGTTTAGTTAAAGGACAGGGTTTTTGTCATGATGCCCCTTTAACACATTGAAACAAAAAACCCACATAAAACAGGGTAATATTTTAATTAGTTACTCTATACCCCTGGTGTTGTGAATGAAAACCGTGATGCATAATTACAATTCATTGCAAACGTAAAACTGTGAAGGTAAAACATAAAACTGGTTGACATTTTCTACGCACACAGACCCTCATATCTCCATATGTGTTCATGTCAACAAGTGTCCAGTTAGCTACAGTATTGCCCTTGAGTATTTGAGAAGCATTAATCCTTGTTTAAGGCATTGTGCAGTGTGAGGCAAGACTCTGATTCTGGCTTCTTAGTTAAAACGTTAACCAGGCCAGGAGACAATGGATGCACTGTTTGTTCTGCTGTCCTCATCATGCTGGACTGTTTCTGTTTCCTCTCGCTCTGTCAGTTTCTCTTCTTGTGCTCATGGCCCATTTTTCTCTCCATCATATGAAACATACATTGGCTTTGACGGTTGTTAAAACCACAAACCCACATATACAGAGCCGTTTTTTTAAATCTTAGTTTCACCTTCCATCTCTTTTGCCCTTTTGTGTCAATCTTTTCTACTTCAGTGTGGTTTCTTTGTAAGTCGTCTTTAGTTTCAACCTGAACACGTTGCAGCTCTGTCTGAACCACATAAGTCATACAGATCTGATTATGTTCAGGCACGCTAATGTTCCTGAAGTACATTTACATGACTTTGAACCTAAATGTCCGTATCTGGCGTGCATGTCTTTACTTAGAAAATGGGCCTTGATGTAAAGAGTTATTGACAGAGAAACTGCGAACACAGCTCAGGACTATTTAGTGCTTTATATGTGTCAAAATGTGTCATTTTAAAATCATGTTAAGTATGGCTTGTCTGGAGAAAACAACAATGTCCTTTGGGCAGATGTGACCTATGTAGAGACATTTGGGGTTGTTGCGCAAACACCTCATTCCAACTACCCAGAACGTTTGCGGATGAATAATGATCGTGTCTTGTTTTGAACCCAGAGAGCTTGGGGACCCTGAAGGTATTCATTTTTACAATAAACAAATCTGTATAACCAAGGATTTTAGTGGTAAATGTGAGACTAGCTGGGTTTTTTATTGAAGCTAGGTCATAAATACACAATTATCTAAAAAATAATCAACCAAATGAATCATAGGGTTGCAATGGCCCAGTCAAAGTTACACATATAAAGCCAAATTCTTCAAGAACGCATGTACCAAAAAGTGGCACTAATACTGAGAGTATGTTTACAACATACTCATATGGAGCTGTCTGACTCCCTGCTCCAAGTCATTGATAATATGCATGGCTGAGTTGGTTTGTATCAGTACAGTCCCACTCTGAGAGGCCAGGTGTCCAGTTCACCTGTCCCTGAGGATCAGCACTTGTTCTGGGGCAGAGGTGAGGGGTAAAGGCGGGGGTCCTCTGGAGTTGAGACTGTGTGAAGAGGCAGGGGTTGGATACTCACTCTATGGAATGGTTTTCCTCATTGTACAGCCGTAACGAGGATCAAAGCGCTACTAACATCCATGGATCCCGTGGGCCATGTTCAGCCACAACCCAGAAGCCCCTGTGACACCATGATATCCTTCAATCTCACAACCATCAAAGCTATTGAATGCAAAGGAAAACATGTGGAGAAATCTATGTATGAGAATGTGTGTGTGTGTTTTAAGAGTTACATACCTGCACAGCAGCTGGACGCCTATTGTCTGGCTGCCAGTGGAAATGAAACAACACTTCCTCTTTTCTAATCATTGTGTCCAATCAGAGAAAAGCCCACTTATGTTGCTCTGATTCTGCTACTAAAGTGTTTTTGGTCTACACACAGATGAACACAAGCTGTCATTTTGCAGATAGTTGAGATGACAACGAGTGAAGGATATTTAAAGATATAAAAAGAAAATACTATGTATTAAGTTGATACAAGTTTTCGCTGCACATCAACTATGCGATGAAAAGATGTGGTTTGCCTACATCTGCCATGAAAAGATCTGTGCTAAAAAATGGATCTGAAGATGACATCCTAATTTTGAAGCTAACTTTTTTTAATCAACATTTGATCCAGCATCAAAGTAGACAGGTAAAATGAATGAAAATACAAAAGTAATAATGCTAATATTAAAGGAGATTCTAATCAGTTTTTTTATTTAAAAAACACAACTTTTCCTTTAGTTTTAGCATCAAATGTTAAAAGACAAAATAAATCAATTTTGTAAATCGATGTCCTGATTACAGAAAAATAAAGTAAAATTAGGAAAAAATAAAAATGCATTTAGGATCCATGTGCAGATCTAAAATTACAACATCAGGCCCAACATAGCTCAGGGAAAAACATATACTTCTCAGTCACCTTCATTTCCACTTTGCAAATTACCGCCTGACTTATAGTCCTCACCAATCATCATAATTATCCATCACCAGCCCGCCAATCATGGGTCTCTGGAGCGCTTGTCGCCATCAAGGGGGGTTGAAGCCATGTCAAGCTAGTCATTTTCTGCCACAGCCTTTGGGTAAAGTTCATGGGAACAGAAGGTTGGCCATCTTGATACCCTGTGGACCCTTGCAGGGTGAGTGAGAATTGTAGAGTTGTAAAACCTGAAGACTAAGTACTGTTCTGAACCAGAAACTGAACACTGCACTTTACCATCTAATTTTGTTGTTTTGCTTTAGAGACAAGACATATATCACTGTCGAAGTTCATTGAAGCATATACTCAAAACTTTAGTTGTTAGATGTAATATTTAAGGAAGTGACTCCAAATATAGCTTTGAAAAAGCCACAAAGTGTGTGCGAAGGACTGCAAAGTCAAGGCTGCCAACTGACCAAAAAATACCAACACTGGTACTTAGAATACTCCCAGCATCTTATTAGGTACTCTTTAATTACACCAAGTTTAACAGTGTTACCTTCAGAGCTGGAAAAATTCTACATGGTAGAAAATCAACAGTGGTTTGACATTATTTTCTGAGAATTCAAACCATATTGACTGTGGACCTGAAAATACAACCAGACACACGATAAGTTAAAAATGTGTTGAATAAGCGGAGACCACCAGCAGAAAATATCAGAAAACAACTGAGGAGAGAATCATGTTAGTGGCTGTTGAGAATTCTGGTGACAAATGAAAACCTAGAAATGAAGCCACTAACTATTTCAAAGTCCAAAGGGAGGAAGGACTTCTGAGTTGCAGTGCCTGATGAGTTGGAGAGCTTTTGGCTGAACGTGATGACGCCATAGTGGGTTGAGAAAAAGCTGACAGAATTTGCTTTACAGCAAACTGGATCAAATTTATAGGAGAAGCGATGGTCATATGCTTAAGAATCCATAAGCTGGACATCTTCAATGCTCGTGGAGGTAGAATCGGGCAGACAGATCTAAGGAAGTAAGGTATCCGACGAGGGCAAGGCAAGACTGGGAGATACAGGAAATGAGGATGCGGTCGAGTTCAGGTAGGCAAGAAAGGAATGGTGGATATTTACCTCGCGCCATGACTTTAGAAAATCTGTCTTTATAGACCTGCTGTATAAATAGCCAAGCAAGAAAGCATGAGTTTGTTTGCATGACAGCGCGCAGGTGCTTCAGATGAGTTAAATGCAGCACAGGAGGGTGGAGGAGGAAAACCGAACAGGCAGACCAGCCGGAATCATAACACCAGCCAGGATTAGAGACTTACGATTTAGATCGAATCATAAAAGTCTTTAGGATTAGCCAAGTCAAAGTCCAGATGTAAAATCCAATTGGGAATATTTGGTAGAAATATACCCCAAAATTGCCCTTAAATTTTATCCTATGGTGGTTGAGGTTTATTTAATACAGAAAGGCATGCCACAATATTTGGATTTTCATTTGTGAAAAAAAAAGACATTGAGACCATATATTCTTTTCCACCAATTTCAGAATATGTATTTGACAGAAGGTAGAAAAGTTTACGTGGATTTTGAATAAATTAATTAAGAAAAAAGAATAAAGGTTTGAGACTAGAGGCCTGATTGCTTCAATGGTTTAGGAGTACAGGGTAATTGCTCAGATCGTCTCTCGATATCTAACGTGAAATCGTAATAATGGCTGAATTCTGTGTAAGAAATACATTCCAGGGTAAATTATAGTATGTTTTGGGAATGACAGACTCATTCCCGTTTTAGGTTCATCTCCGCTGACCTGGAGTGTGTGACGCAACTGGTCAGGAATGAGCTTGTCCGGACGAGGATCCCTGTGGTGGGATGAACCATCCTTCATCAGGACTTATCTCACGAGCTTGGAAATTAGAGAGCAACCAGAGACGTGTCATTTCACAGTGCGAGTGTAAAAACAACCGTGTGTTCTCGGCGTGTGCTGCGCTTTGTTTCTGTTTGTGCAGGCATGTGAATGTAAGCCCTGCAAGCGTCTGGTTTAGTGATTTGTGCAGCTCGGTGTGAGTCTTGGCCAGGTTTTTGTGTCTGCTGTGGTGCCGTGTATGATTCAGTATGTTATTGCTCTTGGAGATTTCCTCCTAATCACAGTCTTTAAGGCTGTGTGATCACAGACCTTCTCGAGCAAACGTAACCAAACCATTGAATGACAGAAACAGACAAACACATACAACTATTCAGTCACAAACAGCATTTACTCACACATGTCCTGACAGTCTGCTTACTGTTGGTTACACTTAACTTTTTCCATTCCCATTCCTTTACAACATTGTTCTCATGTAATCATTCTTTATGGTTGTTGTTTTTGCAATACAGGGACAAACAAATGCACACACACAAACACTGTTTGATTCCGAACAGTCATCCATACCAAGATTAGTAACCTTTTAAGTAAGGAAAATTAGAGACAGTTTTTTTTAGCTGCTGTTGAAAGCTGCTTTTCTTTTAAGAGTCAATAAATTCACAAGCTGCTGTTTTTTAACCTGAGCTCAATCAAAGTAGTTTTAGCTGCCGTTTCTACGTATGTTGGCTAAAATAAAAATGTATCATATGATGTCTGCATCGTAAGTTTCCTGCACCCCAATTTCATATGGTGCATATTGTCAGATAATCTGAGCATCCAGAAGTTGCCATAAAACATTCAATTATGAAACAAATTTAGAACACGGCTTACAGTGCATCAAATAGACCCATACCAAGACAAATGGATCTTCATCATTACAAATGGAGCATCTGCACAGGGTAACAGAGAGAAAATCACTGTTTCCTTGGCTGTGATATTTTAACCCTTAGTGTCTGAATTTTATTGCAAGTATGTAGAAAATTGTTATTTTATATTGAGCAGATGTTAATTTGAGGCTTTTTGTCTAAACCTACCACATAATATTAATGTAAACCTCGACACGATTCCAATGAGCAAGTATAGCCATAAACGTTTAACATAAATGCTTATGTATATAAATTTGATGTATACTTTTAACCAAAGTGCCTATCAAAAGGATATCATTCCCATGTGTCAACTTACTGTACAGCTTGTTGTATGACAGCTCTGTCATGGCCCGAGGGGGTCTGTATCGCTTTAAACGGCACTAAGAAACTTTGAGGAGGGTGGCAGGATTCCTGCCACACAAAATAACTACAAATGTGCTGACTGCTTCACGTTATAAGTCACTTCCCCGTTTCTAATTTTCAACATCATCATATGACATTGTTTCACCACAATCAGATTAATTATCTCATTGCTATTCATCCTTCACACACCCACTGGAGACAAAAATGAACTTCAATCCAACTGCAGGAGATCAGGAATTTTTACAGTAACAATGGATTTCAATTAAAGCACTTTAACAGAATCCAAAAGTGAGAATAGTAACATGATACTTGAGGCTTTTCTACAGTTTTCTGTATAATCGAACAAAGGCATCAGATTACTCAGTATTTATCACACAAAACCGAGGGCTGTGCTTGTTGATCCTGATTCCATATTACTTATACTGTATTACAAAATGTTAAAAGTCAAGGATGTTTATTAATCTTAACTTCTGTGATGTTGTTTGTCATTTTCTGTGACACTGGTTTGAACATTAAGAGAAAAATTTCAAAGGTAAACTGAGAAGACAGGCCATGACACTACCATCCCTATCATGCACATATGGTTCTTGTGATGTCGCACATCTTGAAAATCCATTACCTCAAGGCTTGTTTTTTCTTTTCTAAAGAGAGAATTGAAGGTGTATTCTCACATGTGAACAAAACAGGACATGGCAAACTAGGGTGATGTAGTAGTTTTGGATTACATAACTGAATGTTTTTTATTATTGTATAAATGTGTGTGTCAACTATACATTGGACTATTAGTGTTTTCAGCGCCCATTCTATAACATTAGAAGCCAGCATTTATCCTAATCTGCCCCATCATCACATTTTATTTTAATGTAGTAAACTTTAAATGGGGTATATAGGCACATATGGTGGCTTGCAAAGGTATTTATACCCCTTAAACTTTTTCATATTGTGTCACATTACAGACTTAAACAGATATATTTCATTTTATGTGACAGACCAACACAAAAGAGTAAAATTATGAGGTGGATATAAAAACAAACATTGTTTGAAATTTTTTTTACATATGAAGAATTTTTATCTGATAGTCAAACCTTGAATTCAGGTAGAGTACTGTGTTTTTTGTCCAGAATCCTGGAGGGTGCATGGGAGTTTAATCCAACCACTCTAGTGTGGGGATCTGTCTTTGTGGCTTTAGGATTGCGTCTCTGCTTTATGCGGATGATGTGGTGCTGTTGATCTACACCTCTCACTGGGAAAGTTCACAGCAGATTGTGTGGCGGCCAGGAAAAGAATCAATGCCTCCAAATACGAGTCTTGGGCTGGAAAAGGTTAGGGTACCTTCTTTGTCCTGCCTCAATGGGATGAGTTCAAGTATTTTCTGGTCTTGTATAAGAATAAGGAAAAAATTAAGTGGATAAAAGAGGCCAAAATTAGTTCCTTCCACAAGGCGTCTGGGTTCTTCTTTAGCCTTACTAAGGGTGAAAAGTTCAGTCATCTAGTGGGGACTGGTAGAGTAAACCCTCTGATTCTACGCGTCAAAAGGAGTCAGTTGAGGTAGCTCGGGCATCTCATTAGGATGCCTCGTGGACGCCTCCCTGTTGAGGTGCAGGTACATCCTACTGGGAGGAGACACAGGAAAGGAACCAGTAAGTAAGTAAGTAAGGAAGAACAGTAAGTAAGTGTTTTAAACCGTTTTTACTGTTTTAAGCTGTTTTAAACTTGCTTTATAAAAGGTTTTTTACTTACGTACTTACTTACCTACATCCTACTGGAAGGAGACACAGGTAAGGACCCAAGATTAGATGGCCCAAGGGGCTGGCGAGCAGGAAGTCTAGGTCAGCTTAGGCTGCTTGCCCCATAACCCAACCTTGTATATACAGAAGACCATGGATGGATGCAAAAGTTCCAGCCCCCCTGAGTAAATACTTGCTGGAACCAACTTTTGCTGCAATTGCAACTGCAAGTCTTTTAGGGTGTGTCTCTATCAGCTTTGCATTTAGTCACTGGACCTTTTTTAAAGTTTTTCTCTGAAAAGACAGCTGAAGCTCTGTCATATTAGGAGAGCACTTGTGAAGAGAAGTTTTCAGTTCTTGCCAAAGATTCTTGATTGGGGTTAGGTTTGGACTTTGACTCAGGCCCTCTAACACAATTATGTGTTTCTTTTAAAACTATCAATTGCAGCCCTGGGTTTATGTTTAGGATTGTTGATCTGTTGGAAGGAAAACCTTCACCCCAGTCTTAATTCTTTTGCGGATTCTGACAAGATTGCTCAGTATTTGGCTCCATCCATCTTTCAATCAACTGACTGGCGGCATTTGTGATCACTTTTCTTCTTTTTGTCCCTGTAAGTTTAGGTGGGCAGTCTTGTCTTGATAGTTTTATAGTTTTGCCATTCTGTTTTCATTTCCATATTATGACTTAAACAGCATTCAATTTTATTATTCAAAGCTTGGCAAAAATATCTTTATATCCTAAAAGCTTGCTTTAAACTTCTCCACAACTTTATCCCTGAGCTGCCTGGTGTGTTCATTGGACTTCATGTTGCTATTTGCTCCCCGATATTGTCCAACTAACTTCTGAGGCCGTCACATAGCAGCTGGATTTGTACCCGAGATTAGATTACACCCAGTTATATTCTCTTTAGTCATTTAAAAAGGGGGTGGAAGGATTTTGCAGACTGCACGTATCAGTTTTTTATCTGTAAAAGAGAGTTTTAAGTCATGTATTCTTTATAGTGCAGCCTAATTTGCAGGACTACTTGCCTTGTCTTGCTTGGTTAAGCTTATAAAAGAACCAGAGGATCAGCAGAGAATCATCCTGGTGTGGATCTGAGGTCAAGAGTGAGGCCTAGAAGTGTTTACTGTTGGGGAGGTTTGAATCAGGTCAAGGGGTGAAGCTCAGGGTAAAGGTGGTTAATTTAGTCAACACAGGGTGTTGTTTGATGTTTGAACTTTTTGGGGCAGGGAGCTGGACTTGAGTAAGGGATTTTGACTCCTGGCTTGCCAGAATGTCAAACCAATTTTGGACTTTAACTGAATTCACAACCAAAATGTTGGTCTCAGAGGGCAGATTTCTTAATCTTAACATCCTAAATTCTAAAACATGTTTGATTTTATAATATTTTTTAAAGGCAGTCTGCGCTTTTAAACTCTGAACCATTATTTTAAACCATGCTGCAAAGAGGAGTTACATCAGCTTTCTTAAACAAAGCATATAAAGACTAATGAGAAAGAAAGGCCTGACAGAGTTTATAAACTACACTATAAACTATTATAAATAATAAAAAAAATGTATTCATTAGGAGTGTAGCATTACTCCACCTAAAATAGCCAGTTTTGGCGTCGTATGGATGTTTATTGAGTGGAGACAGCGCTGTTTTCAAAGCTAAACACATTCACTAGCTTTTTTTTGTGAAACTAAAAACACAAGGCAAAGTTTTGCAGGACAACTTTAAAAAAGTGGCACCAAAACAGAATAGAAAGGACTACTAAGCTCTTCTGATTGGGAACATTAGTGCTTATGATGCAGCTGCTGTATGGATAGAAAAGTTCATAAAACCAGATGTCGTCTTTAATTCGGCTTACACATCTTTTAAAAATATTTCACATAGTCTAAACCCCTTACATCACACAATATGCAAGTTGGAAAAGTATTTTGATATAAGGGAGTTTTGCCAACAGTTGCATAAGCTGCATTTGAGTAGAGCTGGTGCAATAAGCTGTCTCAATATCAAAACAAAATTATTCAAACATGTTTCATTCTCAAACACGGGCATCATCTTATTTAAATATATCTCAAACATAGAATGTTTTGAAGCATTTATATTGTTATTTAATTCATCCATCCAGGGTGCTTATGCAACTTTACTTACATAAAGCAATTCAACAAAATGTCCAGTTACAAATAATCTTTTGGAGCTACTAAAACAACTAATAATAATTTCAGAATGAGACGCAAGAGGGCTAAATTTGACAATACTTTGCATAAGATAGAAACATTTCTAAATAAACCAAGAGGCCCAAATATCTTCTTTATCTTTACCAACATTTTTTTTAATCTTCACATAACTGAAAAAACTTTAAGATATCCAACTGTAAATTGAACATTAAACCACACATCTCAATAAAATGCACAGTTTTGACACTTAATTTGGAAGAAAAAAATATATACAACTAGATCTCATCTGCATTGCAATGGTAGGAAACACCCTTAAAAGATGAAAGTAGTGAAGTAATTGCACTGTAATAAAAGAATAGTTGGGTGAACTCAAAATTTTTCGGCAACAATCGATAACATTTCAAGTTGGAGAAACACACTAAATATTTTAAGTTTTGCTTTTGAATTTGCTCAACTCTGAATTCTGATTTTCACAACTCAACAGTAAGTTGAACTAACTTATAATTTTAAAATTTAGTAACTTTTAATCCTTACTTGAACTAACTGTCTTGTAATATGTACTAATTTATAATTTGACATTGCACACTACAATAGTTTATAATGTAACCCAACTTTATAATTTGGAACCAATAACTTAAAATCAAATATATAAATAATTACAGATACAACATTCAAAAGAATTGTTTTATTTACTGTACTTCTTACAACAGGGCCAAGTATAATCTAAGTGTAGTATGCATTGTAAACTCTCTGTGTTCCAGGCGATAGTGCTTCAACAGGGTGGGTGAATTTGCATAATTTGCACTGCATTCATTTTAATCTGGAAAGCAAAGACAACAATTTGCTGGGGATTAGTAAAGCTGTCAGTAAAAATGTTGAGCATTTTATCAATTTGATGACAATGTTATCAGCATACTGGACACTAGTTGACAAGCCTGACAATATAATATTCTTTCAGTTTTTAAACTTTTAATATATTGTACTGCAATAAGAGGAATTACAACTAACTTGTATTAATTTAAGACACTACTCAACAAAGTTGGTTAGAACTTACCTGTATGTGCACTCTAGCTCGAAGAAGCATGCCACAATGTCACTTCAAGTGTAGACTCAGAAAGTTGGCTTTCCCGCATTTCACAACAAATAATTAAGAGTTGGCAGAACTATTGTCCCTTGTTTTGAAGCCCAACGTAAAGATATAAGTAACACCTGTTTTGGAGCGTACAACAAGCTTGCTTTGTTGGGTTAATTTACAATATTGCCCTAAATCTCAATAATTATTATTTTTTTTTGTTTTGCCAACTAAAATGTCTGTTTTAGGCCAAAAAATACAAGTTGGCTTTTTTGCAGTGTGGAGCAGATAGCCTAGTCTGTATTTATCCAAGTAAAAACAACCATGAAAACAGCTCCATACAGCATTTAAACACACATTTCCTGTATGATGGCTAACAATAAATCAAACTGATGAGAGAAAGTGAGCGTGTTTTTACATGCTCGCTGCTCCCAAGCAGTGAAGGTAATTATAATCAATCTTCTATCTTCAACCAATTTAATTGCCCTTTAAAATCCTAAGCATGAGCAAAAACAGGTGAAACTTTGCACACAAGCCAAAAACAATACATTTGAAGGAAATGTAAATGATGAAAAACTTGTCTAAAGAACAGCCGCTCTGATGCATTTTATTCACTCGTATACAAATATGCGATTTATTTATGATTTACCAGCCCTAGTTAAAAAAATATTTTGCCTGCTATGAGGTTTACATTCAGGGACGAAGCCGTCAGGTATAGAGGACACAGATGTTTGATGCAAAACAGTCGATTTATGCTCACATATATGAAAATGTATTTACAAATCCAACACTTAAGTAGTCAGGGTAATAAAGAGGTCTACTTAATAAGATCGAATCAAAATAATAAGCAACAAAACCTCAAACAAACAAAAAAGAAACTGACCTTTTAAACGATTGCATGCAGGACTTAAACAGAGGTTTAGCTAAACCTTTAGGAATACACAGGAGAAGACAAAATGGCTGCTATATAACAAAGTAACACAACACAATACATCCCGAACACCCCTCAGACAAAAAAGCACATGGTTTAGACCAATTAGGTTGCCTGCAAAGCTTTAGGTCTTTTCCAACAAGGAAGGAGAAACCAATCCGTCAGTTAACTCACACACAAACAAAAAGATATTAGTATGACAAAAGATCCCTTTGACCTTGCACTTTTAATATGCGTGAATCTCCAAATAAATATTGTACAGGTGAAATGGAAAAATACATGAATTTATTAAATAAACAATATATTTGATGATGAGTTAAATATACTTAAAGTAGCAACTACAAAGATACCTGAAGTAAAAAAATAAAAATACATTTGTGGTGAGGTGTGGATCTCACCCTGTGGGGCAAGTGTTTGTAATCTAAAAAATCTTGAAAGGATAGCCAAACCAAATAGTCCAACCTCAGAATGTAAAGTTGTAAAGAGTAAAAGCAGGATATCTGGAAACAGTGTTGGTATTTTGTCTCTGTGTTGCATGTACCTCTGAATTAACTTCAGTTTGTTTATCTAACACAGATTCACAGCATGTGTAATTTTAAGGCAAAGATCAGTTCAATACAATCAAACATTTCAATTGATCCCACTTAAAAAAAATAAAAAATTGCCAGGAAGGTTTCACTGCTACCAGAATGCCAGACCAGGTTTGTCTCCTAGACAAAAACAGTGGGAGGAAATATTAAGAGTTAACAGTTGAAATAACAGGATAGTAAAAGAAAGTAGTAAAATAATACGTAGAGATAGCTCAGGATAATCTAACCCTTCGGGATCAGATATGAGAAAGGCAGAGCCAAGAAGAATCTTTTTCCCTGACTGAATTACCCCCCACCAGATTGAGCTGTACAAAGCAAGCAGATTTATTTGGGGAAACAAATGAGCTGTGGAGTGGTTCTGGGAGTTTAGTGCTGTTAGCAGGTCAGCAAGATAACCGCTGGCCTCCTGTCAGATCTAGGCAAGCAACCAATCTGTCAAACCAACCTGCACGTCCTCCCTCTCCTATCAGCAGCACAGCCTGAGTGTTGAACAGTTAAGCATCTGGGTATCTGGGCATCTCCGACATGGGTCCATATTAATGTACTGCATAAATATTTTCCTTCAGTCTCAGCCCAAATTTAACTAGGAACCATTTACCTTCTGTTCATGATATAACGTCCAGATATGGCTGAATGTCATCTCTCATTCCAGGTCTTTATCCACTTCAGCTGACTTTGATTAGATCATCTCCCTGACGTCGGTGGGGTTACATTCAAAACACCTTGGAGGAACCCTTTTCTGAGTTTCTAATCTAATCTGCAGTGTGGCAATCTCTGATCTTGTTACCTTGGGTTTCCACTAGAATAATCCCCTCTCTTCATCATACCATACCCTTCTCTCTGCCATGATGTGTTTTTGATCAGATTTTGTCTTCTTCCTTGACGTCAGCGTGGCTGCTTCCCTGCTCGCCTGTTTATTTTCCTACAGATTCCCGTGTGATGGGAGTTTGTGTAGCTGGGATTTGGAACAAATGACAGCTGAGGAGTTAAAAAGGCCAGAGGAAGGAAGCAGAGGTTAAGAGGCCTCTAGGAACCTGCTGTTAAATGTTTTCATGTTTATTCTCCAACAAAGCCGGTGCACCAGAATCCAGCAAGTTGGAATTTTAAGCATATTCTTAGTTTAGGTTTTAACTGTATTAAAAACATTCCCTGCTACAATTAAAAACTTGATTATCTTTATGAAAGCAGCAGTTTTACCAGATAGTATATACAGAGATTTTAATTATCAAATGCCAATTGAAAAAGAACAACAGCAACTACCTCCTCAACCAAAAGAAGAGGGCGTTCAAAGATGGAAACTGGACAGAGCTGAAGTGCGTACCGGGGGAACTCAAGGTTCGTCTTAAAGAGGCCAAGGAGTCCTACAGGAAAAAGGTGGAAAGAAAGCTGCCATCACTGGCTGCAAGAACAACAGCGGCAGCTCAGCAGATGGGGGTGTGGACAGAGCAAACCAGTTTAACAACTTCTACAACAGGTTTGACTGTCCCGCTCCATCACCCACACCATCCTCGTCGTCACCACCACCATCACCTCCACCATCTTCTTTTTCATCAACATCATCATCATCACCACCCTCCCCTCCACCACCTCTGTCATCATCACCTGCAGCTCTACCATTTCCATCATCATCTTCCCCAACCTTCACTGCAGACCAAGTCAGGAGGCAGCTAAGGAGAATACACCCCAAGAAGGAGGCTGGCCCGGAAAAGGTGTGTCCCGAAATGCTTAAGGCATGTGCTGCCCAGCTGAGGGAGCCCCTCTAACAGGTCTTCAAACTGAGTCTACGTCTCAGGAAGGTTCTTGCCCCGTTGGAAGACAACCCGCCTCATTCCAGTTCCCAAGAAGGCACACTCAAAGGAGCTGAATGACTACAGGCCGGTTGCTCTGACATCTCACTTGATGAAAACCTTGGAGCGACTGCTGCTTAACCACCTCAGACCTCAGGTCCACCATGCTGAGGACCCACTGCAGTTTGCGTACCGGGTGAAGGTGGGAGTGGAGGATGCCATCCTCTAGATTCTGCACAGAGCTCACTCTCATCTGGTCAACGAGGTTGGTGCTGTGAGGGTCATGTTCTTTGACTTCTCCAGTGCCTTCAAACCATTCAGCCCCTACTAGTGAGAGACAAGCTGACAAAGATGGAGGTGAACATGCATCTGGTCACCTTGATCACGGACTACCTGACTGAGAGACCACAACATGTCAGGATCAGGGACTGCTTCTTTGATGCAGTGATCAGCAGAACAGGAGCACCACAGGGGACTGTTCTCTCTCCAGTGCTGTTTACACTGTACACATCAGACTTCAGGTACTACTCGGAGTTATGCCACATACAGAAGTTCTCTGACGACACTGCAATCGTGGGGTGTGTGCATAATGGTCAGGAGAAAGAATACAGAAGCCTGATTGAGGACTTTGTGGAGTGGTGCAATACGAACCATCTGAAGCTGAACATCACCAAAACCAAGGAGATGTGTATAGACTTCAGAAGGTCCAGGCCCACTCCGCAGCCCGTCTCCATCAAGGGGGTTGATGTGGAGGTGGTCAGGTACTACAAATACCTCGGTGTGCACCTGGATGAAATGCTGGACTGGTCAGTTAACACTGACTCCGTCTACAAGGAGGCAAAGAGCAGACTGTACTTCCTCAGGAGGCTCGGGTCTTTCAGAATCTTCCAGAAACTCCTGGTGTTGTTCTACCAGTCTGTGATAGCCTGTGTCCTCTTTTACGCTGTAGCGTGTTGGGGAAGCAGCACTTGCAGGAGGGATGCTTGACGACTTGAGAAGCTGGTGAGGAAAGCTGGTTCTCTGCTGGGACTTGAGCTGGAGTCCTTAACACCTCTGGCAGAGAGGAGAGCTCTCAGCAAGCTGCTGAACATCATGGACAATGTTCACCATCCTCTGCACAGCACCATCACCAAGCAGAGGAGCTCATTCAGCGGCAGACTGCTGTCCCAGTCCTGCTCCACGGACAGACTTAGGAAGTCTTTTGTCCCTCAGGCCATAAGACTGTTCAACTCCTCCCAGTACAGCAAAGGGAGGACTCTGTGACACCTTTTTATTCCATCACTCATGTTTACATACTTTGCACTGTCTAAATTATTTTTTATCAGTATGGTTGATTTCAGTCACTTTCTCAAAATGCACAGCAAAAGGTTTACCACTACCTCGGTCACACAGACTCTAAAGGACTGTAATGTATTTTCATACATTATACAGACATTTTTACTTTACACAGTCACAGAAGGACTTCATTTCTGTATTGCTACATTTTTATATTTTGACCCTTTGTGTTGTAGATTTTGTATTTATTGTCTTATCTTGTTCTTTTGTGATGTCTGTGTGCTTTGTATGTCTGCTGCTGGATGCCTTGAATTTCCCTCTGGGATCAATAAAGTATCTATCTATCTATCTATCTATCTATCTATCTATCTATCTATCTATCTATCTATCTATCTATCTATCTATCTATCTATCTATCTACCTCACAGAAGCAACCACTGTATCATTCAACGATCAAACAGACATTTTAAAAGAATGTAATATAATTCTCCTCATAAGTACAAATCAATGCATCATCTCTGAGTCTACAGGTTTCTTGTTCAAATTATTATTATAGAATAACGAAAACATAAATCCACTTTATATTGGCTGATTAACTGTTTGAATATGCCTTAAGGATTCTTCATGTTACTGTACAAATTGTAACCTTTTCATGTTAACTTATTTAATTCTGCAATATTTGTTGATGCCCTCTATGGGTTGAATGGTGGCTACTGCAGTTTAATTTCCCCTTTTGGTGAAAATGTCACATGCTTGGTACATCTCTCCGTCACAGCATCTGCGTTTAGATATAAAGACCTTTAGTTACGCCTCCACAGCAGGTCAGGAGATGGAGTGTTAACACATGTTTTACTTGACATAATTTAATTCTTCATGTAAAGCTAACCTTTCTGTAAGTTTGTTACTTCTTTAAATGTTAGCTGCATCATTTTTAACAGAGGGCAACATTACTTTTTTGCTAATATGCTCCAGGGCAGGGTGGTAAAACATTCTCTGTCTGTAAAGATCGATCTGTGACAAAACAAGCTTCCACAGGTAACCCTCTGTACGTCTCCATCTCTCTCAAAGGTAGAGATTTTGCTGCAGACTAACTCACCGCAACCAAGTAAAGATACTTTACTAGACTTTACTGGACTACACAAAGCACTATACATCCAGAGACCATTAGGATTACAACAAAGTTAAACATGTGATGTGTACACAAAGAAATGTTTGGTGGCACAACTACAACTGAATGCCTAGAACTTTAAATGTTTATAGAGACCTATTGTGACCGCTCTTGTCTAGGGTGTATCCACATTCTCATCATCATTGTTACTGCTCATTTCTTTTTGTTTCTTGGTTTGGGCTATCTATTTTTTCCCTTTTTGCATAATGATAAATGAAGGATTCAATCTATTTGTGAAAAGCATATCGTCTGTCTCAGGTTTTAAATGCTTGTATGTCGATTACTTGTTTTCTGTTGGCAATAAAGTTAAATAAAAATATTACGAACAATTGTTTGGGGGTCAAATGTCTGATAACTGAAGTATATTCAAAACTAGACAAAACAGCAACAGCAGATATTTAATAGAAACAAAACACATGGCAAGGGTTTTTTGACTGGTTTACATTAGGTTTCTAATTTAAACTACATGCTAATAAAGAAAATGTTACTCTATCATTTCAAATTGTCTTCTCACCTAGAGAACAGTTTTTTTTGTTTTTTTTGTTCATGCAAACTTATTCGTAAATTCCCAGATTGATCTTCTCATTACTTGTTTCTAAATAGGACTGTTGTCACGTTCTGATGGTTACCACATGTCTCAATATTTGGTTAAAATGCAAATGCCTACCTTGCATACTTTTTTAATATATAATGCAATTTATTAAATAAAGATTTTGAGTTGTTTTTTTTAAACAGGACAGGCTGTTGCATCCCAATTAAAACATTGCGGACATTTTTTATTAAATAAAGGAAGGAAAGCTATTTATAGCTACGTAACTGAAATAAAATGCTATTCTACAGAAGTAATGCGCAAACAAATTGTTGTGTCAGTTATTTATCAGGCACTACGGTGGACGTAAAAGGTATTGTAGTAGATTTAAGAAGAAAACATTCACTATTTGACTTCTGGTTTTAACCCCCGGGGCAGATTGAAATCTTAAAATGTGAAAAAGTTTTGGAAACTTTTCCTGCATAGAGACCTAGGTATATTTTAAGGCCATTTGGTCTACTTTGTTTATGTGCCACCTTGTAATTTGGCTGCACAACACTGCTGTTGTGAGCGGTCACATTTATGCAAACTATAGGTTTTCTGCTCACAGATCTGTAAGTTTATCCACAACTTTGACTAAGCAAATGAGAGACAGCTTGGTGTGACCTCTATAACCGACGTACAGAGACACACACACGTGCACATCGATGGAAAACAAACATGTAAACGTTCATCTCAGCTTTTCCCTCTCAATTCAAGGACCCTTACCTCCATAGGTCACGGTGAGTCAATCAGCCCACGGGTTGTAGTGATTGATGACTCCAGCCAGAGCTTGGTTTCAACACAGACACACACAAACACACATAACTCGCGGCAAAGATTAAAAAAAAAAAGGTCTGCAAGCAGCCAATGGCCCAAAGTGCTCTGCAAACACAGGTTACACTGGTCTCATTTTAGAAGTGTTATCTGTCTAACTGCGCCTGGCTACCCCTGCGTCAAAAAAAAAGGGTATAAAGAAAACAGAAAGATAAGTAAAAAAGCGGTTTGCTTTCATCTGTGGAGAAAAGCCATGACTCAGCAGTGCCTTGAGAGTCAGGTGTCCAACACAAACTGGATCAAAAACACCTGGGATGTCTGCAGGTACATCTCAGTAAATTACAATGTGTTCCAATGAGGCTTTTTAGTCAGATAAAAGTTAGATTTTAAAAATAACTTTTAACCAATTAATAAATATGGAGTTTATTGTTCCCTTTTTTTTGTATATATATAGATAGATAGATAGATAGATAGATAGATAGATAGATAGATAGATAGATAGATAGATAGATAGATAAGTAGATAGATAAGTAGATAGATAGATAGATAGATAGATAGATAGATTATTAATTATAGTTTCATTATAATACATATACACTGTATATATAAATCAACTGCTGCACTGGTGAGTATGTGTAAAAGTGGCATAATGTCACATTTATAAATAAAGCAACCTTTAGACTTGTTATTAAAAAATAAATGGTCCTTAGTTGTGAGTGTGTGCGTGCAGGGTTGTTTGTTCTGTCTATCTCCGTGTAATGGACTGGCGACCTGCTGCAGCCTCCCGCCCGAAGAAGCCTCACGACCCTACAAAGGAATCAAGAATCAGTTTATTTCTATAGCGCCAATTTACAACAGATGTCGTCTCAAGGCACTTTACAAGAAAATCAATTAAAATCAAAGATGCATCATAAACAAATCAATTTGAAAAAGTTTCTAGTCTAATGAACCCCAGCAGATTACATCCAGTCATTGACTTGTAGCATTCACTCCTCTGGAATCAGCAGACAAAGGAACGCGAGGATCGGCTAGTGTTAGATAATGCATGAATATTATATATATAATATAATACACACACAAGACCTGAATCATGAAACTGCATACATTTATGTTTGTGATGGTAGAGTATTGTTTCTTAGCATGCAGGTAGTGTCTTATGCAGGGGTGGGCCATTCCAGTCCTCGAAGGCCAGTGTCCTGGAGGTTTAAGATATCTCCACTTCAACACACCTGAGACAAATTATCATGTCATTAGCTCAACTCCAGACAACTTGACTTATACTGGGAAGGTGCTTCATCCATCTGATTCAGGTGTGGTGGATCAGGGATAAATTTAAAACTTGTAGGACACCAGCCCTCATGGACTTGAGTTGCCCACGTCTGGTCTAGTTGTTGCTGTGGAAACCTGTTGACTGCCGCCTCTTCAACTCCCCACCTAATAGTTGCTGTAAGTTGAGGGGAAGCTTTGTGTGGCCCAATTTCTGATTGTTAAACTGATGCTAGCAGCTACCATGGGCTTATGTTTTTATGCTGTAAAAAAAGTTCAGTAAGGTTTCATCCCTATAGTTCAACAGCTGAATGTGTGGCCTGTGATGCAGAAATGTATAGGATGTACCTTTTCTACCAATAGGAAAAGTCGACTGCAGTGGCCTCTATTTAACCCAATGAGTGCCGCACTAAGACGTGTTTAGACCAAATATCGCAGAATTGAACAAACATGTCGCAATCCTGACAGTAACATTAATTTTACACCATTTAAGACCAATTCAAAAGTTTATTTGGGTTTAGCTTTTCTTAACAGAAAACTAGGTCAACTTAAGCTCACCAGTACTTTATAAAACACAAATCACTGTACAAACCAAAAAAACAAACAAAGACATGAAAATGCAACATGTTGCATCAGACTGCACTGGTTTCCCTGAATATCTCTAAGAAACTAAGTATTAAGTGATTGTAGCAGGCAGGCCTGCAGCGTGTTGCTCAGCACCCACTGATAAGCACTTCTTCATCTCCTTTATCAACATCTTGTGCAAAAGGCTGAAGCAGGGAGATGAAAGGAGCATCCACAGCAGGCCACAGCTCAAGCCTGACCCCACCCCACCTCCATCCATCACAATCAACCCCAGCAGCCGGCCCAATTAGGCCCCCGGAACACTCAGGGCCACAGCTTGATTGTTAACACTGTGAAAACAACAAGAGAAGTGGGGAGAGATGCGGGGTGATGATGGGATACTGAGGATGGGGGAGGTTGGCATGGGGGGAGGGAAGTTGAATAACTGGCGGCCCCATTTCCTCTCTAATGGGCTTCAAACGAGGGAACATGAGGGAATGTGTCCCTGTAACGCAGGTGACCCGGAGGAGAGGTGGGGGCCGCCGCACCTACCAGTTACCTCTCAAACACACAGAAGGCATTAGCAGAAAAAATATCAATGATGCATGATCATAATTATGCAAGTGAAGCTTGCAGAAAGGATGCACCATGGAAATCTATATACTAAAACTATGGACTTACATTCTTGTAGGAATGTTCGAGCTTGAATATTAATATGTAAGACACAAAAACTAAAGTCAATTCTAGGCAAACATATTACAACCATCCACCCTTCTATCTAACATCACTCAACATTACTCAAACACCTAACGTACCCAAAAGCCATCAAAAGCTCGTGGTAAGTGATAAGTTATGCAAAGAAATGCTGGAGTATCAAATTATTCTGTTAAAAGTACTAAGCAACTAATTACCACATTTAATCATTTAAAATTATGTCATCAGACAGAGAAAAAGTTGAAAAACTCCCCTTTAACAGGAACCTAGCTCTATGCTGACAGTTATCTCCAAAGACAGAAAAAATACAAACAAAAGCAAAGGAACCCATGTAGGTCTAGTTTGTGTATGAAAATCAAACAAAAGATGGAGAATGTCAGCAGAAAGTTAGAAGTTAAAAAAAACAGTAAATCCTTCACATTGGTGAGTAGTAGGAAAATAAAATCAGAGAAAGTGGTTTGTTTGTTTTACAGCAAAACTACAGGGATAGCTCAGAATGAAAAAAACCCTCATAATGAAGCATGGGAGAGGTATAACCATGGAGAACTGTCTGCTCCAGGGTCAAAAGGATCTACTGCTAACATCTTAATATGTTTAGGGTATTAATGCTCTTTTAGTCAGGTACTCAAAATGTTGTGCCTGATTAATCTATATGCGCTCAAATGTGCGTGAGACTCTGTATCTGTAACTCTTGGGACATGGATAAAGTTTGTGTTCTGTATATATATATATATATATATATATATATATATATATATATATATATATATATATATCGAGGTCGAGGTCTGTTTTGCATCGTTTTTCTCTCAAGTACCGCCTCAAAGTGCAAAGGGGTTTGTGCAAAACCTTCTGTTCATACAAGATAATATAACTACACTTAATTTGGATTAATTACAGGGACCAACTGACCTCTGCCTCTTTTTTTGCTGTTTTTGGAGGGTGTTGGTGGTATGTATGTTATACGCCTGTATCTGAGTACACATCAGGAGGTCAGCAAACAGAAAATATACCTTTCCTTAGATTTTCCCGTCTCCACATGTTTGGGTTGTGTATGATTGCAAACAGATGTCCTATTTTTAGCAGAGCTTGTACAGAGTATTTTTCCTATAGCCAAGAGTGGATAATTATGTTCTCTAGTAGTTTGTGTGAAACTTAAGTCATCCCCCATCATGATGCACCCCCACCTCTTCCTGTGGAGCTAAATTTTGTTTTTGTTTTCGTCTCTGGGCTGAAAGGAGGGAATAAGAGCTGCCGTGGGGGTGGTTGATTTGAAGCCTGCTTGACGTGATGGATGAGAGAACCTGTTTGGTGGAACGGAGACTGGATGTGCGGGAGCAGCTTTAACCCCTATCTTCAGCACAATGTGGCATAACCGTCCCATATCCGCAGACAGCCGTGTCTGACGGGCCTGACAACAACAAAAAAGGTGTGGAATTTCAATTGGGACGGCCAATTCTTACTCAGCTTCATGGTGTCTTTGCACAAGTCAAAGGGTGGCATGGGTGTGTGTGATGTCGGAAAGTGTGCATGCAAGACTGCCCTGTCTCCACGCATGTGTTTTACTGCAGAAGCTGCTCTCCCACTGAGCTGAAGCGAATACAAACGACATGCAGCAGCCTATTTGGCCGCTTTCCATGCTGTTATGGGGAAACCCCCTTAACTTATACAGCACACACACAGGATGTGCAGCCTCCATGCAGAAGCTGACATGTCACGCTGGGGCATTAAATGGGAAGACAGTGATTTGCAATCAGACCAATTGTAGGGTTTCACACAACGAATTCCAGGAAAGACTCCAGGCTTCGCTCTGGTTTTTATGTTTCTGTGTGTCCTTGAATTTCTTCACATTCCAGGGGATCAGTGTTAGGAAGCTCTGTGTCCTGCCAGCTGTGGGCAGATTTTATGCATCTGCCACCGGTTTCCCCAATACCTTCACACCGAATATAGCTTCTACTCTTGTAAACATTGAGACAGTTTGGCACTACTTTTAATAGATAGATAGATAGATAGATAGATAGATAGATAGATAGATAGATAGATAGATAGATAGATAGATAGATAGATAGATAGATAGATAGATAGATAGATAGATAGATAGATAGATAGATAGATAGATAGATAGATAGATAGATTATTAGATTATCACAGGATATCAGAATATTTCAAACTCTTTATCGTATAACTACAGGCTATCGTACAAAAACAACGATGCATTTTGGGTACTCACTAAGCATAACTTCCACAGCAGGACTGAACATAGTTACCACACAGGACTTTTTAACAGTCAGCAAGAGAAAACTTCAACATAGATGTTGAACCAAACCGAATATTAATTCAGGATATGGCAATTAAGCTGAACACTTTCAAAGTAAGCTAAAAAGCGACATTTCTATTAGCTTATTATCTGAAGTTTGTCCATCCACAGGCAATAGATTTAGAACAGTAGAATAATGATGAGAAAAATTGATTTGTAAGCTACACTTGTAAGATAACCATTTAAGATCATTACAATGTAGTATTTGTATTGTCCTATTAAACAAATTAAAAAACATACATTGAAACTTGGGTTTAATATTACAATAAGAAAACATTTAAGGTAATTTAATGTAAGCTTTTGGGAGGCACCGTTCCTTCATCAGTTTTAACAGTTAATCTATATCATTGAAAGATTAATGTAGTTAATGATTACTGTAGGAGGGAAGAATACTACCACAACACTTACCTGAGGTGTGAATGCCCTGTTCTGTGAAAGTGAAAAAGAGAGCGCAGTAATTATGGGTTTCTGGATTTGGATAATTGAGGTGTGGCAATTGGTGGTAAGAAAACCCTCTTTGGTGGGGGTGATTTCTTCTAGAGCAGGGGAAATCCACTCTATAAAAAGGAACTGCGTGCTACTGCCAGAACTCCAGCAGGGTTTTATTGGTGCAACCAGAAATATGAGATCAAATAAACAGCTCAAAAGAAAGGTAACAATATTGTTGTCAACCACAAGTTATAGTGCTTGGTGGGATTCTCCTCACTGCACTCCACTACAAAACAAAGCATGTTACATTATGTACCTAAGAAATTCTTTAGCCGGGCTCAAAAAAGGGTCCCTTAGGCCGCTTGAATATGATCTACATTTAGCTGAACCTCACAATCAAAAACTTTACTTTCTCACTGATGCAAAGTTGTTTTTAGAGCAAACATACAAGCTTTGAATGCCCGTCTTAGCCCTCTAGAACATTCTGAGAAATTTCTCCCCACAGTCAAAAACCTCATGAATATTTTGGAAACTTTACAGTCTGATTCTTACAGATTTTTCTGCTCCCACAATGTTCTAAATTGAACATAACAACACAGTGCACAACCTGAACTCTTGACCAAAAGAGCGAAGCGCTCCAAGAAACTTCATCAGTATGTTTGTTCACTGTGACTGGAATATTTCACTGTATGCTTGAGTCAGGGAGCTAACGTTCCACCTCTGCACCTGGGTTGCAGCTGATGCTGTCTCTGGGGTCTCTGGAGTGTTTTGCTAAAAGATCAAATTTAGACCAGTTTTTTCTAAATCTAAGGAAATTCTAAGCTCTGGAAGCAACGTAACTCAGAGACTAAATGGCTGTTGGTTCTGGTTCAGGCCCTTGGATACCCACCCATTTGGATTTAAATCTGGTTGTTACAAAAGAAAAGAAAATATTGTATAGCAAAATAATATTACATTTTTTAATGCAATTGAGTAAATGTAACAAGATACTACAAACCTCTGCAAGAAACTAATATAAACCTGGCTCTTTTATCTGCATGAACGAGTTTAAACCAACTGGAAATTTAGGAATTGAGGTGAGGCAAAATTTGAGTCTTGCAGCAAACAAGAAAAAAATAAAAATAAAAATAGAAAATTTCAAATCATATGAACAAAAATTGAATGTTGTTGACTTGGTTAGATGAAGATTCTGTTTGGTTCTGGTTCAGAGTTTCTTTTCACTCTTTCTGGGTCCAAGAACTTCTACAGAGATCCAGCAGATTACAAGGGAAGGAGTATTTAGGTACTAATTAGCCAATCAGATTCAGACTTCCTGGAAATGTGAGACTTTGGTTAAGCTACCGAGCAAAAGTAAAAATTAATCAAATTTTTGCTTTGTACCACATTCTCAGATAGAGACCGAGGCTGCGTATAAAAACCTAACCTTGAAATTTAAATGGGCTCCCTATCAAAGCTTAGCTACATTTAAAGTATCCACTTATCGACATTGATTGAAAATAGATTATTCAAAAGTTCTAAATTCAGGAAATGTGATAGTTTTTTCATATTGTCACATGCATCCAGAGAATATTTGATTGGAGCAGGACACAACTTTTGCTCATGGATTTTTTATACAGTAAAGACTTATAAAAGGTTGCTGTATGTAATCATGAAAGGTCGAAGACATTTTGAAGTGACTTGGTGAATAAATGAAGGTTGACTAAAGTGAGAACTGGCAAGTCGATTTCCCCTTGAAATAAAATTACACAAAGTAGTTTGGCCCCAAAACAGAGAAGCATTAATAGGAGAATTAGCCTCATATAGCCAGTTTAAGACGCATTCAATCCAGTGGTTCATTGACAGTGTACAAGTTCATGACAAAGAAACATACCTGGACATATTGTGGACATTCAGGTGATCATAAACATCTAGGTGTACCAAAATATTGGAGAGTAATATCTTAGATTGAGATTGGTCACACAGCTGAAGCTTTGGCCAAACTATGAAAATAACAGGAGAACAATCCCAAATATGTAACCCAAATGATTAACGAATGGCTGTAACAGAAAAGAATGCTATTGTCAGACATTAGGCGAACTTTGTAGAAACAAATATCGGCAATCATGATTAACTGATGCAATGTTACAGAGAAGATTTGATCAAAGTTCCTCCTCACTGTTGAAGGACACTTATAACATCAACAAGTTGGATCTATAGGTAATGAAATTAAAGTGGGGCATTATCTACAAATTACCGCACATTTAAATTGTTGACAAGCCTTTTAAAAATCACCATAGGAGCTCCAAATGTACCAAACAGAGTCCGGCAGAATCCTTCCCGTTCATCCTTATGTATTTCCTGTCCAGAACAAGCAGTATTTCTAGTAAAATTAGAGGCAAACGCACAACAGCATGTCTTGAATAAATGATTCTGTTCAGTGTTCCGCACTGAAGCTAAGAGTAAATTACATTATTCAGAGGGAAATTAGTCGGGAAAATTTCATTTCGGTCAACGTAAGCTACTGATGTCAACGTGAATGACTGGGCTGGCTGTCGTAACCCAGTTTGCGATGTAAGAGCAGCGAACAAAGGGAGGGAGTTGGGGAGAAGGGTCAGCTTCATGTAGGGCCTCTTTGTCTGGAAAGGACTGCAGTGATGTGAGGACTGGCCCGGTTCTGAGTTCTGGAGGTCGGCCAGGGCTTTAGAGGAAGCCAAGTTTAAAGAAGTGGCCACTCGGTCCCAGTCTGGCACACAAAGAGGCCTGTCTGTGCTCCACTGGTCTTCTGGTCATGTCGCTCCACTGGTGCAACAAGACTTTTAGCACACATTTGCTTTGAAACAAGAAGTAAATAAGAAGAAAAAATGTGTTCCTCCAAAAACATTTTGGTTAGTTTACTTAGTCTCTAAATTATTATTAGAATATGACTGTGTGCATGGTTGTCTTGCTTGAAAATATCCCATGTGATTCCCATGTTTTCCCATGTGTTACTCCTTATGTGTCGTTTCCCTTTTTCCCAAATGTTGGTCTCATTTTTCTCATGTGATTACATATTTCTACCATTTGAAACGAGTGAAACTTTTTAATACACATTTTCTTCATCTGCGGAAACGTTTCGAACTATATGTGAAAACAAAATCATATCTTTTGTAACACGTTCCAAATCCTAATGTATATTTGACGATTTTCATGCGACTCACATCACTTCACATATGGTTCTGCTGGAGATAGAACCAGGCTCGACAAGGGATAAGCAGATGTGCTAATTGGATGGATGGAAATTACTTCAATATAAAACACGGTAACTACAGTACCGATATGCAACCAGAAGATTCGGGAGTTTATGCTTTGTTTACTGTATTTCTTTGTACCACATGTTTACTTTCTTGTTCTCAATAGAGATTCATCTGAATAAAGCCACAGGTTTTCATAGGGCACTTCCATTGTTTCCTCTACCCAATCAGCAGAACCCCAAACCTAACCTCTCTTCACCCTGTAAAAGGGGGGCAAGGTCTGGCCCAGGTCAAGCTGTCCCAGCTCTTCTGGCTGGTTAATGAAGCCTAATTATCTTGATTAAAGCCCAATTAGGAACTGAGAGTAAGCGGAGAACAATCCTTGTACAGATGCCCTTTCACCTTCGAGCTTTAGCCCTTTTTCCCCCTCAGATCAGAGTTACATAGGAAGAAGCAGTAAAGGAGCCAGACGGCTGCATATGTACGTCTGTGTGTGAATAGGTGGTGATGATGGTGTCCTGTTGACACAGAGCAGCCATGGCCTCCCTGCTGTTTTACCCCTATTGCACACCTACTCACAACTACACTTACACATACAACTCTCCATCTCATAAGAGAACCATTAAAGGCCATCAAGAAGGTCCCATCTGTTAAAAATCCAGCAATCAGTTCCTCTTGCTGCGATCATGAAAGCTTTGGGTCAAAAGTGTTGCTGGTATTTTCGTCCCCTAGAACATCTACATATGAGTAGAAGATTCGAACTACCAATCCTATTTTCTCTGTGTGCATAAAACAGTCAGATAACCAAAAAACATGCAGTTGTGCTCAGACGTTTTTTTGTTCATCTTGGAAATGCCTTTACTAAAACAATTATATATAATTGGACCCATAAAACCCAAAATTGTAGAAGATATGTTGGTTGAAATTGAACTGACATCTTCTTTGAATCAAGAATCAGTTTATTTACATTTAGCCAATTTAAAATAGATGTCTCAAGGCACTTTACAAGAAAATCTATTAAAACCATAAATACATCATAACAAATCAGTTTGAAAAGGTTTCCGATCTAAGGAACCCCAGCAGATTGCTTCAGTCATTGACTTGCAGCATTCACTCCTCTGGAATCAGCAGACAGAAACAATGGCTTGCGTTGGCAGTGACTTTACAGCAATCCCTCATACTTAGCATGCATGTAGCGACAGTGGAGAGGAAAAACTCCCCTTTAACAGAAAGAAACCTCCACCAGTACCTGGCTCAGTACAAGCAGCCATCTGCCACGACCGACTGGAGGTTTGAAGAGACAGAAAAGTAAAATAGATGCAGAGGAAACTGAAAAAACTGAGTTTATAGCAGCAGTTGTAGAGCGTCACTAGAAGAATCTCAGCCCATGTTCTCATCCAAGAAGCCGTCTCAGCTAACAGAACGCCAGACCAGATGTTCAAAAATTTGAACAAGCATCAATGATCCATATTAACAGCTATGACGCATTTACTTGTATCAGACAGACACTTCAGCAATGTGCTTTACATTGGCTTTCCCATACTTTGACTAGAAACTTTGTGTTCAAATCATTCTGAGTTTTACAATAACATTACTTGTAAAGTATCTAGTTAACATTGCACTTGTGCTAGATAGCCATCCAGTATTTAAATAATTATTCTATTACTATATATTGTTGGAAAAGGATTGCTAGTACAACTTTGTTAACAGTTTCTTGAGCTTAAACAATGGGGTGAGGGTGTGACCAGCGCGTACATGAGCATGATTGACTCCTAAGACCTTCCTCCTGGCTCTGATTGGTTATTTCTGACAAGTAGTTTTATAATTATGCAGATGGCAGGAGACACTAGGAGGAGTCAGAGGATCTTGATGTTTTCTCAGATTTTCTATCTACATATGTAATATGTGTAAGATGAAAAAAACACACTTTTATTAAAGTCAACTACTGCAGCTTTAAGTGGTTGACTTTTAGGTTTGCTTTTGATAATGTCACAGGTGTAAACCCACATTGAAATAAAACTATGGTGTAGAACTAATGATTAGATATGCTCCTCTTAGACAAGAAGTTGCCCAAAAGCAGTTTTTTATGATGTCCTTTTTCTGGAAACGTTCATTCCAAAAAATATCACTTTAATCCAATTTGTCAACACAATTTAAAGGTTTTTTGAATCATCAAGAGTTTTTTCTGGTTAATGTTAGAAACAATTACTATTTCCCTTTTGTCTAGCATTGGTTTTGGACTGAATTCACCATTGTTTTTGGTCCTTTTGTTTGTTTTACCTCTTAGGTAAGATGTCTTACTGTTTTTAGAAACATTTTGGAAGGCAGGTCATGTCGGCATAGTTTAGGGTTATTGGAGGATATTAGCTCTCAATGTTGCTCACTGGAGTCTCAAAGCCCTAGAAACTACTTTTTCAGCCTTTTAAGATTAGGAGATTATGTATTTGTTCTTCAGTTGTTTACAATCAGGGCCTGGTCAGTTGCTTTCATCCTTAAGCCTGTTTAAAGTAATTTGACAGTAATCAAATCTGGATATGGCTTGTGGAAATTAACCCCCCAACTGAATATTGTAACTTGATATTTATATGTTAAGACCACAAACTGTAAAGCTATCTCAAATGGTTTCAGAAGAGATTACTGAAGCTAAGATTAAAAGATTCAAATGTCCTTCTAACAAAGCCCCTAAAAAATTTGTGAACATTGCTTTAGAGTTTATCCTTTGCCAACAACAGTTTCAGTAGTTTTTTTATGATCCATATTACATTTTAAAAGTTATGTCTTACTGATAAAATACTTTTTGGTTCTGGTTTTTGGGCTGGAAGTTTTCTGACATGTATCTCCCAATCAAACATTATTAAAACTTAAAAGGATCTTCTAAAGAAACAGTTTTTGGGAATATGGAGATTACCCAGCTTTTTCACATTAAGATTTTAAGCAAAGAAGTAGCAGAATAAGCATGAAGCTATTATCTACTTCTAAAGACAAGACTACATTAGCTGTGTTGGTTTCATTTAGAAGGACCAGAAGAAATGCCTGAGGTCAGAGAAATCCCAAAGGTGATGTGGGATGTCTCTCGTGAATCACTCTCCGTTGTGTTCGGGTATTTTCGTGCTTTACAACCTGTGAAATAAAAACGAGGCAGAGCAATGCTGGGAGAAGGACAGGGATGGGGTCATGACATAATCAAGCACTGATTTAACTTAAACTGCCAACACACGTACACTCTCTCCCTTGGGCCTGAGATAAGCAAGTCAAGAGCCAAGGGGTCAGAGGTCAGGGCCCTGGTTCATAGGGAACACATGGAAGGGATAAAGAGACTCTGGATTCCATGAAGAATGAGCGACTTATTTATGAATCCAGGGAAAATGCTTCAGCCCAGTTACCTCTTCCTATGTGCAGGCCTGCCTAAAGAGAAAAGATATAGAAAGAAAGCCAATATTTTGTGAACTCTTCGATTTTATTTGAAGTTTTGTAATTCAAAAGCAAGAACTAAGGCAGTGTGTTGTGCTAAATCTAGACCACATAAGCTTTTCTCCTAAAAGAGATTACCTTGAAGGTGTTTTACATCTACTAAGCACATTGTTATAATTCTAAATAAATGTGATAGACATTTTTTAGCAGGGTTCTGTGGACAGGGAATGAGCATTTGATCATTTAATTGCAGTAACAGTCAACTCCTTGACCATACAGACAATTTGGGTTCATTGTCCTAAAGTCAAATTTTGTTTTATAAACGCTGCTATTATCATCACTTTTTGAATTCAGTGTTAATGCTAGTAAAAGTTGATAAAGTATTTTGGGTGAAACATGTTACCAAATGCTCTGTTTTAGGTGTGACTGTGACTATTAACTAAAGTAACAATGATTCAAAAGAATTCTCTCTATAGTTATTTTCTGTCTTATTTTATCAGACAGACACCATTTATTTCTGCACATCTGGTTAGGTTCCCAGCCTCAGCGTTTCCTTTGGGATGAGGTTTGGACTGTGGCTGCAACACCAATTTCATGGGTAAAGTTGGTTTGAGGTGTGTGCTGGATCTCTTGAGTTTGTTGGTGCATGGTGGTGATGTTAGTAGAATTGTTACATGGTAGCAAGAAAGTCTTTTAAACCCTTGCCCCAGGGTCTTCCTTTATAAAGTTTGCATGTTCCTTGTGCATGCATGGGCTTTCCCCATGTAGACTGGCTTCCTCCACTAATGCTCAGGAATTTAGTCTGTCTAAATGCCCACATTGAGTGTGTGCATGGTTGTTTGAATATTAATATTAAACGTGCTGCACTTGAATAGTGCTTTATCAAGTCCAGAGAACCCCAAAGCATTTTAAACCACATTCAGTCATTCACCTGTTAATGGACACATTTACACACTAAAAAAGGATGTCTTGGTCTCCCTTCGATGTCGGTTTTGGCCTATGTTGGTTTGTTTCCTCCAAGAAGATGATCAGTTATTTTATATCTGTTTTGTATTTAAAGAGTTTATTGTGTTCATGTAGGTTTAATTTTTTATAACGCTCTGGGGATAAAAGCAACATTTAAAACAGCAACTCTTTGGCTACATTTTCCAGTCCTGGAAAGCATGACTATTTAGAACACATGGATGCACATTTCTCTAGAAGGTTTGTAAAAAACAAAATGATTTTCAACCTTTAAGTCTGGATTTCGTCCTAAGAATATCTGGTGCACATTAAGGGATGACCCTGTGTGAACTAAGATGTCATGCAAAGACTATGCTGTGAAAATTTGCTTGGTACACATTTGTGCAACCTGAAGGCGTATTGTTCTTCAGACTGTCTTTTTTTTAATTTTTGTTTTATTGAGACCGCATGTGTTTGGTGAGAAGCTGTAAAACAATCAACTCATCAAAACAAAGTGTGAAACAACATCTCAACTCAATGTGTCTCAATCTTTAAACATTGATCAGTCATCCGGTCCACAAGTATCTTGTTGACCAGGATAAGCCTTAGAGCGATGCTTCCTGATTCAATTAAGAACAGATCATATTGGGTCCTTTTTGTCTATGTCCAGTCTCTCACCAAATCAAGATCGCTTCTGTTTTCTTGATGTAAAATGATTTATTCTAATCACTGAGTCTTACTGGGCTACTCCTCATCACTAGTCATTTTTGTGTTCTTGGACATAATCCCAAGTCAAGGCCAAACTGAGGATAATTAGTTTGCCCTGTAAAGAGGTCATCTGGAACTGATATAGCGCTGAACAAATACAAGCCCTCACTTTGAGCATGTTACTGTAAGTCAGAAACTGCAGTTCTAAACTGAGAAGAAGTAAAAGACTACCTTGAGTTTTGATATCATTATCTTCCCCGAGTAAAGGAGATAAAATATCTAAATGTCTTGTTCATGGGTCTGTGATGGAAAGTTGACATTTGCAGTGATGGAGGTTACAGAAAACTGACAACTTTGGGTGATTGAATGGGACATGAAAAGACAGATTGACCTGAAGGAAAGATATCTTACTTTAATGGCTCACAAACCCTTATGTATGGTATGAGATCTGGTTAATGACTGAAAGAACAATATCCCAGTGTTACGGTGCTTGGCTTCTGGAATATGCCAAAAGAAATACAACATATGAAATCCAGACAGGGTTACATTCAAACAAACAGAAACTTTAATTAGCTTTCATTAACTTTCTTCTGAACACACAAACCCAATGAAGAGTCTTGGCAAAATGAACAAAAGAAGTCTCAAATCAGACCGCGGTGTGCCAATCAATTGAGGACGCTCATCTCATCTAATGTTCTATGATCTCACCCTACAACCAAAACCTGGAAAAAACAGCACAGAAGAACAACTAGCCAAAGAAAGGCATGGCATTAAGGTTCCAACAATGGCATCAATCAAGAAATAAGTAGGAGAGACAATGAAGAGCAATACCAACAATAACTAGATCCACATTTCCTTCTCCGGTGTTCCTCAGTCAGGCACTTATTCACAAGATTTACACAAAGAAATATCTGGACCCACTACTCAACTTTCGGATTCTTGGAGTTAACAACATCAAACTGGTTTCATTTATTGAAATTCACTGATTTAAGCTATTTCTATAGTTTTGCTGCTATAAGCTTAGACTGCTGGAGCACAATCTGACCACTTCTCACTCTGCTACTTTCTTCTTTTGTCCAATCTGCTTTAGTTGCCTTGTTAAGCTTTTGTTTTCTCTTAGTGTTCTTCTCTCCATAGTAACTGCACTTGATCTGCCGTTCTGTTTGCTGAGACAGCTTCTTGCAAGAGAACATCGACTGAGATTCTGCCTGAATGTTTTACAACTGCCGCTATAAACTCTCTTTTTTTCAGTTTCCTCTGCATCTGTTTTAGTCTTCGGTCTCTTCCAACCCCCAGTCGGTCTGATGGAGGTTTCTTCCTGTTAAAGGGGATTTTTTCCTCTCCACTGTTGCTACATGCATGCTCAGCGTGAGGGATTGCTGTAAAGTCAACGATAACGCAAGCTATCGTTTTGGTGAGTTAATTCCAGAGGAGTCAATGCTGCAAGTCAATGACTCGATGCAAACAGCCTGGTTTCCTTAGATTAGATACTTTTTCAAAACTTATTTGTTTATGATGTATCTATGATTTGAAATGATTTTCTTGTAAAGTGTCTTGAGACGACATCTGTTGTAGATTGGTGCTATATAAATAAACTGATTCCTGATTTCAGTAGACATTTGTTTTGCAGGGTTAAATGCTGATAATGACACACTTAACAGTTGGACTATAAGATGTATCCAACCAGTTTAAGGCAACTGAAAACATGAAGCAGACAAATGACAACAGCTTGAAGAGTACTCAAACACAAGCATGCAACATGTAAGAAGACAAGGTGCCTAAAACTTTGTTGAGTTCATCACCTAGGCCCCTCAGACAATAGTGATGAGACAGGAGCCAGCAACAGTGGTTTGTGGAAACAATGCAGCACTAATGGCTATGGCACATTGAGGGAATTTTAAGAAGCTTCCTTCCTTTCCTTATTTATCAACTTACATCTTTCCCAGTCATTTCCCTTGTTGCAGTCATTACACTCTGCACCTCTACTTTAAAGAATTTATCAGTCTCTGCACTTCATGTGTCTCCTCCAGCTTCAGACTAATGTAGTTTGGTACAGTTTGACGTTTGCAATGTTTTGATCAACCACCAATAACTTTGAAACTTCTGTTACATAACGTAAATACCAGTGTTGAAATCTTGTCTTTAGAATACATAGTTTGTGTTCTCTTAGGGGAAGATCAACAAGTCTTTACCATGAGATCTTGCATGCTTATCATAAATCTGCATTGTTATTCTTTGTTCCCTCTTAGTCTCCTATTTCAAAGCTGTCTAATGACAAAGGAGTTTAAAGAAGGAAAGCCTGTCTGAGGTTACCATATTTTACCTCCTATCTATGCTGCTTTTTATCCAAGCCTGACCCTGTGTGATTGTGTGTGTGTGCGTGGGTGTGTGTGATACTTGAAAGAGGATGCAAATGTTGTCATTACACCCTCTGGAGAAACTTGGGGTAAGGAGTTGAAACATTCAGGATGTTGTGTTTGCAAAGGACGGTCAGTTCTGACTGAGAGACAGGGGAGTGAAAGTTCTGCCGGCTGTGGGTGATGGGGAGGATTCTTCATGCCTTTTTCTTTTAATGCATTCAATGTTCCTCTGCAGGTTTTAAACAATAGATTATTGGTTCCTCCTTGGATCTTTTGCCACTACCAAAGTTAGGTCCCATTGCTCGAAATCTACTTAATACTTTTTAAGCAGTAAGAGGGAAAGTTATTTTACAGATGCAAAGATAAAGTAGAGCAAAACTCAGCCTTGCTTTTTTCTGCCTTTAATTGAAAATTTACCAAGTCTGGCTATTTCTGTTGCATAATTACGAATATTGTCTGATCTCAATGATGTGAATGTTAGAAAATAATAATAATAATAATAGTGCCACATGTTCTACATATGATATGTCTGAAAAACCCTTGACACTGGTATCATCTGAATGCCCAGGTCTCTGAAACATTCTTTATATGTTCAGCACTTTACACTCTACTTACTTGGACACAGTTTTAAGTCCTTCTTCAAGTCTGCCTCACAGCTGAACCTTTTTCTAACCACAGTGAGCTGTGAATATACATCTCTGGCTGTAATGACTGTGGGTAGAGCATAAACCACAAACTGTGCGAGTGCTTTGCTTCATTCAGTGAGCCATGAAGGTACGTGTAAACACCCTAATGAAGCAGGGGAGAGATGGATGGACAGAAGGTTATGGGACTACACGCTATTCTTGGAGTTTGTGGGAACATCGTTAGAAGACAAAGGAATGCTTTCTCTCAGTTCCTTTCTTCCCTTTTACTCATTTAAACATGTTGATTGATGGCAGAAAAACTGATTTGGTTAGAGTGTAAGCTATCAGGCAGGGTTTCAACTGGTCTCATCTTGGGTGAAACACACTCAGATGTGAACACGGACACATAGTGGGCTAATCCCTTTAGCATCTCCATGGAGACTTTAGTGTAAGGGCCCCGTGGGGGCTTACCTGGGGCCTGGCCTCAAACCACTGTGGCTGGGACTGTGGGGGAAAACAAGGCGCTGGGCCATGAAAGCATGGCATTTCTGTATTTGTGCCTGACTGCATGCCCCTTTTTCCCATTTTCATGGAGTTAATCCTGGCTCGGCCAGGCGAGTCTGGTTGTGAATAAACAATCACTTTGAGAGAAGTTCAAACAGGATCAGTATGCATGACCCTGAATCTCCTTGACACCAGCAGCCAGGACAACAGGCCTCTCACCAGCATCTTCTTGTGGTCCAGAACATGATTCATGTTTCTCCTTGCCACGATCTGAGAATTTGTAGATAGAATAAGACAAACTTTCAAGATAATTTGCCAAATTTACAAAGGAGCCTCAAAGTAATTTAAATGTAGCATTTAAAACCTCTTACGACTGAGAGAAAATCCTGACTTTTAGAGTGACTATAAACATTGAGTAATTTTTTTCTTTGATTGTCTTGTATTAAAATTGGTATACTGCAGAGATGTGTTATTTTGTCTTCACTAGAAAACTATGAAGACCAAAACATACTAGATCTGACTTGGCATCCGCTCAGACAGAAAATTGTGCCACATATTTTGCACACCAATTAGATCATATTTTTGTGAATGAGGCTTGCAGACTGAATTTGACTCCCTGCTACTGCGTCTCTGACTGTCTGGTGAAGATAGAACTGGGATCTAATTCAGTTGGAGCTGCCCAGCAATATGAAATGAATGTCATGGGTCACACAGGAAGAGAGACATGGTGGCAAAGTCAAAAATATCTACTTTAACAAAAATATGTACTGAAATTGTCAAATCGCAGAAAATCAGATCAGGGTCAAGGGTCAGACTACTTGGGCTTAATACAAATCAATCCCAATATATTGTCTGTTGTATGTTCCCCTGCCAAGAATCCTATCTGTTTACAGGAGCCATTTCATCACCTGGCCTGGCAGCAGCTATCTAGACCTCGATGTTAGTGAAACCAAAGAGCTGTTCCTGGAAAAGAAGATGCTACAACAGTGTCTATGTTTTGGCAAATGACAACAAAAAGATCAAAAACAAAACTAAAACTGAGCACAACAGAATCTCTTTCCAATTCCAAGAAAACATCTGTTTTATTGTGGAAACATATTAGCTTGAATGGCTCCAAACAGACGCAGATCATAGATTATAGTTCAGATGCTGAGAAAAAAATTTTTTTTCTAACATTGGACCAACCTAAATCAGATGATTATTATTAGGGTCTATAAGATCATTGGCTCAAAGACACTTACCTTTGTTTCCACTATGTTTCTGTTGATATCTGACAGAAGATCTAAACCATTGGCTTCATAAATAATTTCTGTTTCTGTGTGTTGTTCTTCTTTTTAACATAAAATGACTTGTGGCAATAATCTTTACTTTTCAACCAATTTATTGAGGAATTTTTATGCTGTACACATTTGTACTTAATATGAGTAAGAAATTGCATATTTTGGCCTTTTATTTGTAATTGAAAGTGACACATCTTCTTCTGCTTTCTATTTACAGTTCAACTGAAAACAGTTTTGTTTCTTTTCAGATGCCTGACCCATATGCAAAAATACTCTCAGAAGGCCAGAAGGAAGTTTAAAAGGTTGATTAAATACAATGAAAAATGGATAAAGGAGGTTATCTTGGTTCAGGGACCACAGGAGAACAGGATCGCTTGGAAGAGATAAGATGATAAGCAAGGGGAATAAATGCAGAGATCACTGTTTGATGAGATGATTTATCCAACAGGGAGTGACTTCAGTCTGGAAAGACGGCTATCCTGAGCTAAATCAGTTCTCTTTCAGTTCTGCTGCTAAAGGGTAACAGAGGAAAAATGACAATTTTTCATAACTCTGCTTTTTGTTTGTATACTACCCTCCAATTTGAACGTTATTCTTCTAGTTCAGCTGTTAACTTTTGATTTTCTCTCTGTGTTCAGAAGCTATACCTGGTCTGGCGTTCTGTTAGCTTAGAGCCTTTCCTGGATGAGTTATCAGCTGGAATGGTTCTCTGTCTCCTGTTAAATTGCTTTTCTCTAACATCTGCTCTACACCCCAGGGCCTGCTGGAGGTTTCCTCATGTTAAAGGGGAGTTTTTTCTTTCCAATGTGACTGCATGCATGTCCATCATGAGAGATGGCTGTAAAGTCAGTGACACAAGACAAGCAATTGTTTACCGTCTCTGTATGCTGATGCAGGAGGCAGTTCTGCAGTTGGGGGGTGTCTATTTTGTGTTTTTGTTAATTTACTTACTGATTTTGTTTTGTTTTAAGCTGTTTGTGCTGGCTAAACACTTATCTGCTGAAGCAAGATTTGACCTTACAAATAAACTATTTTGGGTGGGGAACGATTTTGTTTTATTATTAGGCCCGGCTGAAAATATATTTCTGACATGAATGGACTGAAATATGTATTTGCACTAAAAATATTGCCTGCATTGAATTTAAGTGATTTGAACTGAATGAAATTGAATTGAAATATATTGAATTAAAATGGTGAAACGCTGGAGGATGGAAGGTGGTAACATTTGCAATTGATGGATAAATAAAGGATGCACTCACAAAGAAGAAGATTGGTATTAGGATTTTGTCAGCCATGGAGACCTGGACCTGGAGATGTTTTTCTACCCGTGCTAGTCTTGACGCTGACTCAAGGATAGCCTTAAAACACATCAATAAACGCAAGTCTTTGTTGTGGGAAGCAAACAAAGATAATAAACACTTTTACCACTTAATTAAAATTGAGCGTCAAAGAACTGGTAGCTAGCTTCTCTACTACTTACTACTACTACTCTACTACATATTTCGGCCTGATGATTTGATGACAGACGGCTGCACACCTGCTAAGCCCCGCCCCCCTTGAAACCAGCAGCCCCGGGTCCACAGTGCCCTCCAGTGGAGACCTGAGGTTCTGAACAGAGAAAACCACCAGATTAATGGATAAAATGTTAAAGTAACAACAATCTACAATGACATGTTTTATTATGTATACACACTATAAGATAATAGTTTTATCTTGACTGGTTTCTGGTGAAGATAAGTAACCCCCACAGCAGAATACCATGTTTTATGGAGGATATATATAGATGTTTTGTTCATGCTCACGGTTTTTATTTTGTAAAAATATACACCATATTATAAAAGCATGAAGAATTGAAGACTTTTTTGTCACATGTATAAAAAAACAGGACTTTTCAGAAATTCTTTCTAAACCTTCTTTTTAAAATCAAGGACTAGAAGCTCCAAAACATGCAAAAAGGTCATTCAAAACAAAAAACTATTAAACAGAATTACAAAATAAAGGGGTAAGAGCAACATGACAAAAAGAAAACAGGAAGGAGAAAGAGATTTAAGGCTTAGAAAATGATACAACCCCATGGCCTCTGTTCTCAATATTGGCTGCTGGTTCGCTCCAGTGATTCAAGCTTGACTCCCCCAGCTTGGGCCAAATTTTCTCTTCATGAGTCAAATTAGTTCCAATACCAAGAGCTTAGTTGGGCTTGAAGAAACAGCTGGCTCTGTGTGGGGCCTTTTGGATTCAAAATGGCTGACTGATAACAAGCTTGTATTACCCAACACATTCCTCTCCCACAGTCTGCAGGAAAGAGGCGAACGTGAGATTTTCATAATTTAAACATCGTGAGACTTTTGCTTGTTGTTGAAAGTGTTTAAAGGAATAACTGTCACAATCATGTTTTAGGGATATTTTACAGTGGCAAAAACTCTTATTGTTCATGAAGAAAAGCCTAGAAAAAAAGAATAATTTAGCTTTTTCCACATTGATCAAGTTAAGAAAAGTTTTTTAAATGTGTAACAATTCAGCAAACACAGGTTTTATTTGATATCTCATTTTGGTTCATGGTGACAAACTTTACTCACTAAAAAATATCCAGTTACCGATTCCGTTTTCAGCTCCTGGTGACTTTTGTTCTTTTTGACCACATCCTGTGTCCAGGTGCATATCAATAAGTTACAATAACCTTACTTTTTTGTCAGTTTCAACAGTTTAATTTTTTTATATTGTTTAAAGCCAATACAGAAATGTTTTTAACAAAAACGTGAGCCTACTATGAAATTTATTCAAGTACCACACAGTATATGAACTCAATGTTTTTTTTGGGAGCTCCATCTGTATGAATTACTGCATAAATGCATGAGCACATCAGATTGTGGTTCTGCTGAGGTATTTAGGAAGCTGAAGGTGCCATGAATGTGAACCTCAGCTGAACAGAGGACTGAACAATAGTCCTGTTCTCCTTTTACTTACCCCAGGTATAATGCTAAGCAGAAACTTTATACTTCTGACATTGTCTCTGGTTCAGAAGTGACTTGACACGAGGTCTGCTCTGAGTCCACACCTCCAAACACTTCAACAAACTTTGAATCACCAGCATAAGGATGCTGTTACCTATTTTGCTTCTCACCTCATTCCCAGACACTTTTCCATCCTCTCAGCTTTCCACAGACATGCTTTTAAACATTTACATTTTAACAGCCAGCTTCTACCATTGTTTGACATTCTCTTAAAGGGGGCTCGTCGATGACTTGAGGAAGCATTGATTACCATTATTGTAAAAGCAATAACATCATTTCCGTGTTAAAAACCTTAAATTGTTATCATGCAATATCTTAATTTTAAAGGAATTTTAATACCTTTAGCTATCATTAATTAATAGTAATCAACACTGGAGATAAATCCATCTGTATTTAATAAAATCAATGTGCCGCTCTCTTTTTGTCAGTCAAATGGTTGAAATAAATTTACTTTACAGATTTATTTGGATGGAATCTGACTATATTCATTCCATTCTACAAGCCTATATAAATAAAATCAACTTCCCTTTTAGACTCTCCATATTTCCCAACATTTTTGTTTCAGATTTTTATGATAAAACACTCTTTGGAGTCGCTGCTAGATCCATTTGTGCAAATCAATGCTCCGTTTTTGGTCCAGCATGTGAGTTAAAACACTATGACCATATTGAGTTGCGTGTTTTGTAGAAGTCTGGGATTTAACTTTTGATGGCTCATAGCACCTTGGAGTAATCCCCTCAGGCTGTAACAAAATTAACCGACTCGCTGCCGACTGTTGTGAATAAAAATAAACATTGTTTCACGATGAAGGATTTGGTTTTATGTGCACTGGCTGGAATAAGGGAGAAGTGAAGTCTGTGAAACAACAGAAAGCCCTGCTGGGAGGCAGAAGGGAATTTTACTGGTGTGCAGATGAGAAGAAAACAGTAGACGAGAAGGAAAACACGGGAATGTGGAGGAAGTTGGGCAGCATTTGCTCCTGTCAGTCTGTCCTTTTAATCCCCCAGGATTTTTCCTGCATCCCTTTCCCACGTTCTCGGTGTTAATTGATAAACTCAGAGAGGGAACAAGAACCGTGACTAATCACTCAGGCGCTGCTGTTTTGCTGCTGCTGCTGCCTGTGTGTAAGTGTGCGTGTGCAGATCAGCGAAGTGTGTGTGTTGGCCCAGACTAACCTGGCACAGCAAGAAATCTGGCTGCTGTTTCATGCCAGCACCTTGTTGTTGGATTTTCCCCTTGAAAGAGAAACCACTCAAATTTTAAATCCTTGGCCAAATTACAGCTCCATGCATGACTCAGTAAAATACTATATTCCATGACCATAAAACAAGCAATGAATGGTGTAAGTGTTCCTTTGTATTCCCCCTGCATCTGAGCATTTACCAGAATCTGTTTTCTTTTAGGACCACAGCAGACAGACGGAAAAAAAAAACAACTCCTGTTTATACTGCTCTCGCTTAAAACTTGTTCGTATTAAACGTCCAAAACAAGGAAATATGATAATTATGTTTATTTAGACCTCTCACCCGAACTGAATCACTTTTCTCAGAAGTTTCTTTGGGGTTTTGCTTAATGGGACATGCTTCTTCCGTGTTTGTTGACAGATTTAGACCAGAGACATTTTTAAAAGTCTGCTGCAACTCTACCCCCATTTACTGTAAAAACCTTGAAGAATTTATTGAAATTGGTTCAATTTCACACTGAAATAGAAGGCTAATCCAACCCATAATATGTGGACATTTATTTAGTGAGGAAAAAATATCCAGAAGTACTAGATTTGTTGGTTTTTTTTGGCACCACAGGCCTTTATTAACGGTTACAAGACAGGAAATGGGTGGAGTGAAAGCAGCAGGCAACAAAGGTCTACAGGTCAATTCTGTTTTAATTTAGTTAAAAAAAACACAATTCACAACACATGTCATCTCAAGACACTTTTAGAAGTAGAGTAATTTCTATTAAATCTTACCGTACTTTCCAAATCATCATAGTTATGTGCTTTAAGTTTAGTTTATTATTAAAATTATTTCAAAAACGTTTTTCTATCTAAGGAAACCAAGCAGATTGCATTGAGTCATTGAATTGCAGTGTTTCCCTCTTCTAGACCAGTATGTTACAACAGTATACAACAGCGTTTATTGGGTTGTTCACTTTACAGCCATTTCATACTGACCGTGCATGTAACGACTGTGGAGAGGAAAAACAACTGTGTTAAGGACTACGGCCTCGATTAATGGGGCACCCACTCAACCAATATACCTCCAGGATGCCCAGAAATAAGATATTTTAACAAAATCACCAATGGCTTAGTTTAGTGACCCCAGCATCCATCCATCGTCTAGACCTGCTTATCGGAGGTCTGGGTACACACATCCCAGTCAACACAGGAAAAACAACCCAAAAAACAATTTAGAGAAACCAACTAACTCAACAGCAAGACTGCTGTTGAGTACCTCAGAGAGCACTACAATATATGAAATCTGCCCATTTTAAAGGTTTAATACAAGATATTTATTTTTATTAATATGCACAATAGAAAGCATCTTAGAAGCAGCAGGAAGGAAAATAAATTTTACTCCTGAATTTCCCATTTTGCAAACGCCTACCAATATTGTGTCAGGTAGCATCCTGCCTAGTTATTTTAGCTTCCAAATATTTTAGAAATGCAGTACATAAAAGCCCACAAATACGCATGGATCTGTTGTAACCAGCCAGAATGCAGAGAGAACATGAAACCCCACACAGAAAGCATCCAGATATGATTCGAACCCAGGACCTTTTTGCTTCAAGGCAACAATGGTACAAGCTGCGTCACCGTCCAGCCAACGTGCTGAAGAGCTACCAGAAAATCATTGAAAATAAAACAAAAAGTCAAAATTTATGTAAAACAGAGTCTGAAGTAAAGACCTAAGTCCAAAACATTGGGAGGCAAAACGGAGAGATTCTGAATTCTGGAACATAGACTGGGTAGCAAAAATGAGAAGAATAAGGGGGATAATTAGTGGAACAAGAACCAGGTGAGACTGATTAGGTGAAGTGGAAACAGCTGGGAGAGAACCACTAGGCTGAAACTAACAGGGGTGGATGGCTGAACAAAGAAAACACAGCACAGCAGGAGGGGGCGTTAATAAACAATCACTGGTCATAAATGCAGGAATGATTCAAAAAACAAAAACATCTCAAAAATTAAATTAAGAATCAAGAATCAAGAATCAAGAATCAGTTTATTTATATAGCGCCAATTTACAACAGGTGTCGTCTCAAGGCACTTTACAAAAAATCAATTAAAATCAAGGATACATTCTAACAAATCAATTTGAAAAAGTTTCCAATCTAAGGAACCCCAGCAGATTGCATCGAGTCATTGACTTGCAGCATTCACTCCT
>JAVLVB010000135.1:114500-177246 GCA_032876305.1 Orestias chungarensis | reverse complement strand
CGACAGTGGAGAGGAAAAACTCCCCTTTAACAGGAAGAAACCTCCAGCAGAACCAGGCTCAGTACAAGCAGCCATCTGCCACGACCGACTGGGGGTTTGAAAAGACAGAAAGCTAAATTAGATTAGAAGCACAGGATACTGAAATAAAAGACTTTATAGCAGCAGTTGTAGAACGTCACTGGAAGCATCTCAGCCCATTACATTAATCAGCATTTTCCAATTTTCAGTGTTATAAAAGTTATGTATCCAGAGGCCCTTTTCGTTTAGGCAATATTCAAAGAAAATAGTTGAAGTAAGACAATATTTGATTCTCTAAAACATAAGGATTTTCTTAGCCTCACAAGTACTCCTGGATTTCGGCAATTCAAGAGCTGCCTGTGAATACTGCTGTTCAACTGTACAGAGAAACTGGTTATTTTGGAAGCATAGCAGTAAATGTCCTATTTTTCATGTGATGGCATCATTTGGTCAGATTAGACTGAAATCAAGCAAAAAGGTGCAAGATGAGTTCTTCCAAAGCACTTTATGAACATTGTTGTTGGCTTGTTTCTTGTCCAGTGGCTCTGAAACCTTTTTTCAATATTTGATTTTAACTCAGAAAATAGGAATCCCTCATTTTCATATGAAAAAGCATTCAGTCTCTTTTAATTCAACCCAAAGAAAATAATTGTTTGCACTCGTAAGACATCATTTCTTTGTGGAAAGGAATTTAGTACCTTCCAGAACACCCCACTGTCCTGCACATGCACACCCTCTGGCTTGACTGGACCATAGAGCTCACACCCACTCACACATCACTCCCAGTCACAGAAACATGAGCAAAGGTAGTGATTCACTCACATTCCCTAACTGCTTACTCACTACCAGGAAATCAGCAGACGGTTTGGTACCATATGGTACCAACTGGCTATGTTTAAGAGAAACTTCCAAAATAATTACTTTGTAAACTTCCCCTGGTCAACATGAAGCAACATCCAGATGCAAAAGAATGCAGGATGCTACTATGGTCATTTTAATTTGTTCCATTCTGACTTGCGGGAACGTAACTGACGTAATCTGTTCTGAAGTTAGAAAGTTTAGCCAGTAGTTGTGTAATGGGATCTAAGGAGCTGACCTACTAGTGCAGCGCAGATGTTCTGGGGAGACATTAAACCTGGATTATGAACCTAAGTGTGGAAATAGAACAAATTGAAAGAATGAAGAGCAAAAATAGGGTTAAAAAAAGGCTAGTGGTTCAACAGTTTAAACAGCTTTTTCAGCTGTTGGGGTTTTTAGTGTTAAATTCTCCTCCTCAGTCAGATCTTTTTTTTTTATGTCCTAAAAGAGCAGGGTTCAAATCCTTTTTAAGGAATTAGCATGTGGCCCTGTCAACAGTACAGAAAACACCTCTATCTATGACTTAATATTAAATCCAACATCTTTAGAGAAGTTCATTTACCAATTTATTCCCTTTTGACAAAAGATCTCCTCAGTGCATTTTTCAACCAAATCACGGAAATAATAGTACATATTTAGTAAACATAGTAAACATATTTGTAGACACATGTGACTGGTCACAAAATAAGCAGGAACAAGTCTCCCTGTGGACATTATGACTTATTTATAGATTCTGAAAAGGTTGATTCTAAGCCATCCAATTATGTCAAACAGAAAAATAGAGAAAAATAAAATGATATGATAAGTTGAATGTTAAAAGCATGCAAACAAATTTGAAAAGCCAAAGACTAAACCTGAAAGAATCGTCCTAAAACCAGATTCAAAGCATTTAAGCATGCAAGTTTCACCAATACCCCCAAACAGCATAGAAGAATTCTGAAAATAAGCTAAATTCAATCACAAATCTTCCCAAAACTGTTATTTAAAAGTATGGGTTGCTTTCTTCCCAAATTTAGGTAATACATTTTGAGAAAAAAAAAAAAAAATAATGTTTGATTTTTCTCCTTTTTTCCCATATGTGCTCTAGCTCCTACTTTCCCCATTCAACCAGAGATATGTCTAGAAAGGATCTTAGATTAGTTTTAATCCTATTTGGCATACTAAAACTATGATTTGTAATCTGAAAACTATCAACCTGACAGAGCAAAGACCAAAGTGGAGTACCCCAAGGCTCTGTTCTAGGGACACGTTTACTCCACATTTGTCTGCTGAGTCCAAAACAGATAAGAGAGTACCACAGCACATCTAACTAGGTTTCTGTCACAACTGTACAGTAATGTATCTCTACATGATCATAGTTTATAGCGGCCTGTGCTGATATGATCAATAAGCTTTCATTATGGACCTGAATTTTGACAAAAACATAGTTGATTAAATTGACTAAATTCATATTGCACTTTTCCAGTCATACATAATAAGCCTCTAAAAACCCTACTACCAGATGCACCCATTAATACACATGCATACATTATACAGCAATCTGCAGAAATCTTTGGGATTTGGGTTTAAGTGGCCGAACTATATAGACATGTGACAGAATATAGCTAGAATTTAACCTACAACCGGTAAATAGCAAGATGACTGTTCTACACTGAGCCACAGTCGCCCCTGCACGAAGTTACAGTTAAAGTGTTATTCAACTCTAGATAGAGAGACAGAAGGAAAAACGGTGCAAGGTTATACTTTCAGTAGGTCAGATTCATTTAACAGTTTGACTTTATAACACAAAATACAATCAGACCTTCTAAAAAGCTTCTGAAATACTCCTGGTCATCACCAGAAAAAAAGCTAAATATCCTGACAGGAATAAAATCCCTTCACTGGTTCATTGTTGTTAAAATAACATGTGGAGGTCAGATATAAAAACAGGCCCACATCTACCTTTCAACCTTTAATTATGCGAGATTTGACTGACTGAAGATCCTCCAAGATGGAGACTTAGACCTAGAACTTTAGGTGGACTTTATATCCGCTCTGGCCTGAGAACTCATTGGGATCTTTCAGAATAAATGGGAGTTGCTGTGGAGAGGGATGTCTGGGCTGACCTCGTTTCTCAGAGAAGACGATGGTTAGATTTAAATATGAACCAAGAAAATCCCTCGAGTCAGCAAGGACTTGTTTACTCGATGTTCCCAATGCAAAAATGGAACGACGTGGGTAATGTTTTGTTTCTATGCCCCTCAGCTCGAGAACAAACTCCCTGAAAACCTAAAGTATGTTATGCATGTGGTGCGTTTCCATGAAATCAGAACTAAAACAACACATTTTTACAGTAGATTTCCCATCCAAAACAAGATTTGCCATATCGGTTCCTTTTTACAATATAAATTAATAATTTTAACATTTAAAGCTTTCCACCTGTTTTTAACTGTATGCTGCAAACTGGGCTTCTGGAAAAGGGATTGACAGGTCTGTAGTATAGTATTGTTTTTGGGTTGCTTTTAAAGTTAATCGCCGTAATCATTATAAAAAGTCAGTAAGTGCCGGCCATTAGCCAGTTAAGGACAGGAAACAGAGCTGTGCTTTAATGCTGCTTATCCTCACAGCTGCTTATACCTGCGGCGAAGTGTCTGCACTATGGTTTGCATTAGTATGGGCTATTTTTAGGTAGCAATGTTCTTTTTCTGTATTACTCTTAAGTAAACATTGTTGCAAAAAAAAGAAATTAGGTTTTTGTCTCCCTCCTCTGAGAGGTTTGGAAAGTACCAGGTTGCTGTTGACTCTGCATTATAACTCTCCCCAGGGGTTGGACGGGGCCCCTGCAGTCTGGAGCCATCTCAGTGGGCTGTGTTTCCAGAACGGTGGATGTTCGCTGTGCTTTGGTCCTGTCGGTGGTCCCTTTTTTGCCTCTCTAGCCTGCCTCATCATTCCCCTACTTTGGGAGGAAATTGTCCCATTCTTGTGCAATGGTTGTTGCCTCTGAATGGGCCTGATTAGGATGGGATTTTGGGGAGGAGACTGTGTGTGTGTTGCTAGGGGGGGCAGTGATGGCACAATGAAAGGCTCCTTTTTAGAACTGCTGCTGTGTGACAGTGGGACTATCAACCCACGAATCATCTTCGGCCCTGCCACACCCATTCAGCTTTTCATATGGTAAGGCATCCTGATGGCTTCAACACTGTAGGACTCCCAGGCAACAAATGCCTATCCCCTTCCCCTTCCCCTGGTGACCAACCGATCTCCCAGCAACTGCTTCCACCTCACTGATCCTGCGCTAGCAACTGATTTTAACTCTCAATCAGTTTGGGTTTATTTCTGGCTCCCTTTCAGAAGGCACTGGCAGATAGAGGCAACGTAGGATGAGCATGCAGATTTAAACCAGGGCTCAGATGACGAAGCCAGTGCTCAGCAGAGATGGGTAGAGTAGCCAAAAATTACAGAAATGAAATTACACTAATATTACTTTAGCAAAAGTCAAGAGAGTCGTGCTGTAAAACTACTCCTTTAAATTAACTATTTACTATTCGACTCTGGTGTGGACACGTAAGAAGGCCAGTTCACATATGGAGAAAACGTTTAGAGTTCAATCCTACTAGTTATGCAACATTTGTATTAGAATCAAATTGGGACTGTCAGTGAAAACCTTAGAAGGCCGTTGAAGTCTGTGCTAAGTTTCTTTTAGCCAGATAATCCGGTGTGCGTGGCAACAGGTGGGAGACCTTTGTAATTTTCCCCGTCAGGACCTTTTAAAAAGGATGACCAGTATCGATACATAATTATTTCTTAGATTCCCTTTGTTCCACGCAAAAGCATTCCTCTTTTGTCCACACATGCTCCTAATTTTACACAACTTTTGCGATCAAAAGCACAACTTCTGGGGATAGTTCTGGTGCCGATCATATGGTCCATATTGGAGAGATTTGGGGTTTTGCTGGAAGAAAAACAAAAACAAAAAATTCCTTAGCAGCTGAACAAAACAAGGTCCTGATTTTTTTTTTTAAATAAGGAGCTGATGGATTCTTTAAAGATCCCTTTTTAAACGTCAATGCCATGTTTCCGGCTGAATGTGCTTCCATGGTTACTAAATTATCATGATAAAAGCCACTGTGCTTTTCTTTAACATCTGATAATCCCCTAAATGTACCCACCCACCAACATACTTCTCTGGATTGTTTTTCAATGTCCCACCTGAACCTCACAGTGTGGGCCTTTTTTACCGCCCACCAACCCACTGACACCAGAATGCTTGGTTTTTTGTGTGCAAAAGTTTTCTAAACATTGAAAATACAGTTCCAATTTCGTGCACAGTTTAAATTATTGATTTCCCCCGTCCCCATTTTCTTCTTCTGTTTTCTTAGTATAATATGATCAAAACTAAAAACATGTTCGCTGGCTGTTTCTGTTACTTTTATTTGGACCAGGTCTCATTATTGAAGCCAACGTAGCACGCTAACATTTACTATAACAATGAATAATGTACAGTGCCTCGGGTAAGTTTTTAGACTTTATCAAACTGGAAACCAGAAACATCAATGTTTTGCAGTAATTTTGAAGTGGAGGATTTTGTTCTTATTACTCAAAGGAAAAGAGCTAATCAGGCAGGTTTGCATTTGGATTCAACAACCATTTAACAGGGCAGTTCAAAAAGATAAAGCCTTGAGAAGCCTTAAAGAATCACCTTAATAGCAAATATGTTTAGATTGGATATAAACACGGCTATTTGAATGCCTTAGACAACATTTGTGAACAACCATCATCAAGAAGACTTAGGATGGTGCAGGGCTGGACAACATTAAGTAATGCAGTCCACAAATATGGCCTCTATGGAAAAGAGACAACATAGAAGGTATTCCACAAGCTGCGTTGAGAATAAATCAACCATTTGAAGAAGATATTTAAGTCTTACCATACAGACCATACTGAGCTTTAGTTTTGTTTATAAACACAATCATGACCATGAAACATGGAAGGGGCAGCATCATACTGTGAGTTTTTACATTACTTGAGCCAAACACAGAAGGCCTGAAATAAAAATTGTTAAAAGGGGCAAACTGCTTGAGGCTGGACTGGTGGTTTATAATCCAAAAGAACATCGACCCTCAATTTATAGCTGGAGCTACAGGAAAAAGGTAATAGAGGAGGTTGCATACATATGCACATCATACTTTTAATGCTTTAACATTAAAACTCCAGTTTGTTTGACTTTTCGGACTAAAAAGGACGCCAACATCAAACAACCACCAAGTTTTGTTACCAACCTTAATCCTGGGGGCTGGGGCTTCAATCCGTAGCTGTGATTGGGTAAGATTTGGGGTACAGTCCATAACAGCAGCACTCGAACAACATAAACAAGTTTGTTTGAAAGAATGATAGCTGTCATTTACACGAAGGGCCGTAAAATTCACATCGGTTCCAGTTGTTAGGCTCTAAGGCATTTTTCATCATTGCTAGCAGACTCCACATGATGTCAGTCACCCCTCAAAAAGGGAGGCAAGGCTATTTCAACAATAGACTGACTTTTCTTTTGTACGAATGCATATGGATGAGGTAGAATATCATGAAGAACATGAAGTCTATGATTTAAGATCCACAAAAAACATTTACCAGAAAAAAAGTTTGCAGGAAAACTTAGAAACTGACCAGAGATTTGATTGAGATTTTCTCCAAATTAGCCCAGTTGAAGCACAAGTTCACCACCAGAACCACTGACTGGGTGATTGACAAGGGGCTCTGCTGCATGAATATTCATAGCCACAGTCCCACTAAGCTTTCTCACAACCAGAAGAAAAGTAAACTTTGCAGGGAAGAGGAGATCACCGCTGGCTGCTCACTTCATGTGGAAATGTGGGCGTTCAATTCAGCTTCCTGCAGAGATCTCTAAAAAGAATAGAAAGAAGAAGGGCGGTGGGTGGCGGCATCTTAAGCAAAAGTTGACGTGATTTAGGGATTTAAACTGGCTTAAGGTTTTGTCTCTGCCTCCATCTTTTAGTGAATAAACTCATGTTCATGCAAATAAGCAATCATTAAACCAAATACACAGAATATTAAAAAGAAGCAGCAAGACAACGCTTGGGCAAATATCAGATTGTGAACGGGGAAATAAAAAAACAATTTTCTTGAGATTGATGTGCCGAGGCAGTGGATGACAGCTGAAACCATGGGAATGAGTAGCGGGTGAGGATCCAATGAGTAGGGTGATGAGGACCTAACAGAGCCCTCCAAGCAGTAAAGAGCGCTGTGTTTAATCGCTTTTAATTGGAATGTATGGAAGACAAGGCTTTCCAAGGGGATCAGTTGGCCTTTAACCAGCTTAATTATATGGGATCATGTTAGACTGTTGGGTTTGGGTTGAAAATACCAGCGAGTGGGTGAGGCAACGCTAGAGCAGAAAGAGACAGAGGGGGTTAATGGGGTTAGTGGGAATGGAGTTGGGGGAGTCTGGGTGAATGCTGGCAGGACATGTTTCCTTTTAGCCGAAACCATTCTAATGTTCACATTAAAAGTGAAACTGCAGAAATCCAGATGTACTTTAAAGAAGCTCTTTCTTCTTTGTGAGATCACCGTTACCCTTCAACATATTTCATTAGCCTGACAGTTTTTATCATTTTTCGTAATGACATGCAGTGAAGGTGTTGAGTGGTGGAGCATAACTCCTCTGAATTTGGAATGCAAAAATCCAGAATCCAAAATAGAAGCATTTATTTCAATATCCTCCTTCATCTAGTTGTTTTACAAACAAATTTAATTACGCATTAATTCCATACTTTTTAACAATACAATAACAAAGAATATTTTTTTAATGGTAGTTTGGCTGATTTTGTTCTTTTAAAAACATAATCATTTGTGATCTTACCTTTATTATCTTTATTTCTTTATGTGGTCCATGCATCTCTCCTTCTCTACAAATGTATCTGTCACTGATTTTCCTTTTATGATTGAAAGTCTGTCTGATTTGATGGAGATGATTGATAAAAAAGAGAGTTGCACTGGATCTATTCTGGTATTATTTTGTACTGTTCTCACGGTTTTATGGGTTTCAAGACGTAGAAGGAGCACACCACAGTACTCTCTTGCATATCTTTACCACACATTTGTGGCCGATCTGAAGGATTACAATCTTCAAAGAATATTTTGTAGTTCATACAGTAAACTGAGCAACGTCACCATGTGTGTTAGACAGTGATTACCCATGTATTCAAACAGGTAATGCATACATTCAATATTTTCGACCACAGAAATGTTTAAATCATGCTCAAACATGTGAAGCAGACAAAGTTATTTTCTCTTGTCATTTTTAGTCCCTAATTTACTTCTCCTGTACCAATTTTACTTGCCTCACCTGCCGTGTGAGTTTTGCAGAACAACTATTTGCTACAGTCTTTACAAGACTTGTTTTTCTTGCTACAGTACATACCCGCATCATGCTGCATAACCGTAGCTATCCATTAGCTTTTTAACTTTTTGTTTGTCTTTGTTAGTTTAACACCTTTTTAACCCATTTTTATTGCTGTTATCTTTAGTTTTTTTTTTATCCATTTGTGGTTGTCACGTTTGTGAAAAATGTCATGTTTGTGGAAAACCAGCTATGTAAATAAGAGCACCCTGCATTACTCCTTTAGTCCTGACAATAACTTTATGTATAAAGTGAATGCATTTTTAAAATACTTTAACCAGTCAAAGATCACATATAATAAAAAAAACCCCAACACTTTGCATTCATTTTGCAAACTGTAATAGTTTTCTGTAAAATACCAACTACTTGCTTCGATAGAAAAGAAAAAGAAAAAGAGCCCCTCTTCCTGCTTAGTAGGTCCGTCTTCTTTCCTCATTTGCCCTTCCGTGTTTTGTTCCATCCAGTGATCCACGCTCCAGTTTTCCATTTCCGAGATCCTCCCATTAGTGGGATGAGAGCGGAGAGCTCGAAGCCCCTTGCTGCATCCTCCTCATTGTCTCGATGCTTGTGGTTTCCATTGTGCCTCAAGTTTGCTCAATGCTGTTGATGCTTGGCTGACATGGAGGTGGAGGCTGGTGTTTGTGGAGGCCGGCGACTGCGGCTAGAACCATTTTCCAAAGGGTAGGCATCTCTGGTCAGCAGGTTTTAGAAGAGAGCAGGACTAAAGGCATGATTTGGGTGATGGTCGATGGGGTCTGGATTTATAATCTCGCCCCTGGCCCCCCGACATAATAACCCTCTGCGGCAGGGTGACCCATTTCTGCCTTCCAGAGTTTTAGAAATGAGGCTGGGCCACAGCGAGACACACCAACCACTTTCCCATAGACCCGGTGCTTCCAGACCCATCATTATAATTTAATATCCTATAATATAACCCCCCTCGCCTTCCACCCGTCTGCAAAACAGCCTCCAGTGGGCGATAGAATGGGGAGTGGGCTACCCATACCACAAATAAGCAACGATACCCAATATCCCCCTCTTTGATTTGGATCTAACCAGTGCATAGCTGCACAACAGTTCCCATCATTACACACTGGCCACTAAGTAGGGGCTACTGTGAATTGGATAAATAAGCATCCATGCATTATATGCAACAGGGTCAGGAAATCACAACTTGTGTCAGCGTTATTAAATGTCAGGATCTAGGGTGTTGTTTGGCTCCATAAATCAATATTATGACATTGTGGTCCGTGGCATGAATTTCCGCTTTTCTTGAACAGTTCAATTTACATTTTTTTCATCACGACTCTGCAATTCAGGCAGAGTCCAACATCCAAATCTTCCAAAACAAATAAATCCGGTTACCAATTGTCTTCAGTTTAAAATCAATGAGTCAGAGCTGAGGGTGCCCACAACCTTCTACCAGCCATTACAATTACAAGAGGGAGTAAATGGGATAAATTAAGATGTTGAAGGAGCTGGCAGTTCACTGATGGCTTCTGTGTGTTCAGTGATTGTAAAGGTAAAAAACAACTTGTAAGAAAAAGTTAAAGTCAAACTGAATACTTTAAACTTAGTTTAACCCTGTACTCATGTGAATGCTAGGCAAGGCAAGAAAAACTTATTTTATATAGCACCTTTCAGCCAAAGACAATTCAAAGTGCTTGTTCAAGAAAGTTAGAATTAAGACACAACAAGAAGATAAAAATAATAATAAAAGATCAAGCAGATTAGCTGGCCTAATGCTACCATTGGGCTAGCTAATACAGAGCTAAAATGTATCCTACCACAGCTATGCAGATGATACTCAGATGTACGTGTCACTAAAAGCAGGAGAACATGGAGCTGTAGATTTATTGTGTTACTGTATCGAAAAGATCAGTGTTGACGCAAAAGAGTTTCTCCCCCTAAACTCAGATAATACTGAAATCAATGTCTGTGGCCCACAGAAACAAAGACAATGTCATCTTTAGACATTTTCTCTTGATTGTAAGAATTAGTTTAGAAAACAGCACATAAAAAGAAAAACCAACATAGGGCAGAAATAGAAATAGGAATAGACTAAACCATGTATTTGTCTCCAGCAGACCTTGATGACAGAAATATTTTCAACTGTGATTATGAGGAAGTGGGGGGACAGAGAGAGAGAGAGAGAGAGAGAGAGAGAGAGAGAGAGAGAGAGAGAGAGAAAGAAAGAGAGGAAGAAACAACAGGAGAGGGGTGCAGAACCAAATGAGGAAAACACAACAATACTGACACATAATAATAATAATAATAATAATAATACATATAACAGAACTAAATAAACCAAGAAGGCACCATGTAAGAAAAACCAATAGAATAGCAATAACATACAGAAAACAGCAAGTAATCACAACAAGGAGTGAAATAAATAAGTAAAGCAATACTAACAGTGACTAAACAACACGGATCATGACAAAGAGAGGTAGTTTCGAATCCCAGCCTGGATTCTTACTGTGTGCAGTATTGATGTTCTCCCAATGCATGTGTGGCTTCTCTCTGGGTACTATAGCTTACTCCCCACAGTCCAAAAACATGACTAATAGGAGAAACACTCATTACATTTTCCCTTGGGTGCATATGGTCTACCCACTGACCCAATGACTGCTGGAGAGAGACCAAATTAATCGGCTTCTGTGTTTCACATTCATTTACCCTATTACTTCATGACAGTAAGAGATTATTTCAACACTATGTCCTTTTCATTATGGTAAAGATTTTGGAGATTCTGCTTAAATATTTCAACTCTTTGAATTTGAAAATAACAATACATTTCTAAGACTGATTTTTACCAGAGCCAACCAATGAGTATATCATATATAAGCAAAATCTGATTTGCTATGAAAACTTAGGGCACTCCTGTGAACTTTAGTAACCTTCAATTTTCCACAGTGGAAACTAGAGTCTCTAGAGATGTAGGAAAAGAACAAGGGATGCTTTCTATAATGTCTCCTTAGGTTGTTTTGATAATGCTCTTAAGAAAATAATAAACTATGGAATTTGAGGACATGGTCAGCGGCCATCATATCTGCACCATTACATCCACTGATGAGTATTTTCATCCCCACAGTCGATGCTTTTATTTGTAGTGGAAACGAATGTGTGTACGTGTGCGCGCACACGCAGTTGTGATTCAAAGACAGCTTTGGAGGCGTATTGGGTATCGAAGGGCGAGGAGCTCCTCTGAAGAGCCTCATTCACAGAGGCAGGATACTGATAAGGAGCAAAGCAGAGTCACCATGAATCCACCCTCTGTTCGGGATCTCTGGCTCCTCTCCCCTCTCAGTCTGTCTCCCTCTCCCAGTCTCCTCCAGGCCTTTGTGCTCTCTGTGAGAAAGTTGTGGAGACATGGAGGGAGGGAGGGAGGGGGGGGTCTAACAGGACTCTCAAAGTTTAATTAGGAGGATCAGAATCAAAAAGTTCCAAGAAAAATGAGACACAAACATGTCTGCAAGCAGCTGTCTGATGTTTGAATGCCCCCTGAAGGAGCAAAAAATAGCAGGACTCTTGTTTATGCTGGTCAATACTTACAATGCGAACAGGTTTAGAGAAAGTAGACACATGAATCATGCCGAGCTTTAAACGCAGCCACCAAACAGCAACTGCTGGTTAAAGCAGCCAATGACTATTGTTCTGTGATTATTTGTCAGGCCTAGCAAGGAGCAGCCAATGTGATGTTTATATGGCTGACCTGTCTCACGGAGGGGTCCTGAGGATAAAGACCAAAGGGGAATCCCAATGAGCCAAGCTAAACCAAGCCACTCTGACCTCTGACCTTTGACTGTGGGTAAATCGCAACAGATAGACTTCTTCTGCACACAGTTTGTGTTTCTTTGTCTAAATCTTCTTGGTATTCATACATTGTAAATGAAGGGTTGCAGTGCTATGCACTGGTTAAATCCCATCTGACAATATGCTGCTGCGCCTTAATTTAAAATAGAGGTAGATTTTAAACACATTTGTCGCCCAACCCGTTTATCTTAAGTAGTTTTATTTGTGCTAGTTACTTGCCAACATGAGCTCTTCCTCACTTTATTTCAAAACACATTTGCTAACATACTTAAGCTTATAGTGTAAGTGATATTTTATTTTAAATAACAACCATCCTATGCATGGACAAACTCCTGACATTATCTATATAGTTTGCTTTTACCAAAGTTGCAGAGAGAGCATGAGCTTGTTCACACATTAAAAGTACTTTTGTACATTACATTACTGTCAGACATTTGCCTACAGTACTAAAGAGTGAATATTCAAGAATCTGTTTATTTATATATAGCCGCAATTTACAACAGATTTAGTCTGTAGGCACTTTGTAAGACAATCAATACAAATCATAGATAGATCATAAACAAATCAATTTGAAAAAGTTTCTAATCTAAGGAACCCCAGCAGATTCATGGAGTCTTTGACTTGCAGGATCCCCCCCCCCTTGGAATCAGCAGACTTAAACAATGGCTTGTGTTGTGGTTGACTTTACAGCAATCCCTCATACCGAGCATGCAAGTAGCGACAGTGGAGAGAAAAAAACTCCACTTTAACAGGAAGAAGCCTTGAAGAGACAGAAAATAAAAATTGATACGGAAAACCTATTTTATAGCAGCAGTTGTAGAACGTCATGTTTGTATGTGTATGTTTGTAATCAGTGAAAGCATTAGCAGAAATTAATAATATCTTATAAAATTAGATAATTTACAAATAGAAAGATATATTCAACAATGTATCCACCTTTTTAAACAACATGTAATTAATAGATTATAAAAGACTGAATAGCTAACACATGAATTGTTAGCTAACAATTATGAATATAATTCTGTGTATTTCATATTAAACACCCCTATTACTGTATGTTTTAATTATTCATGATTTTTTGTTTAGAAGTTTTTCTTTCTGATTTGTTAATTTCTTTTCTTTCTTTTTTTGCTGTTTGTTTCAATCTAAATCTCAAATGCTACTTCTTCTTCAGCACACAAGTAATTTCAGAATGATTTAGGACAGTTTTTGTGACTGCCATTGAAGTTAATCTTTCAATTTCAAACTATTTTCCACTGATTGTACATGTTTTGCCTTAAAAACTGTGCTTTTGTGTTGAGAGGAATGTAGTGAGTGTTGCTTTGTCTTAGTCTTCATCCCTTTATTGTAATTACTCCCGAAACGGTTTCAAAATGCCCATAACGACTTTCATGACTGAATTTCCTTGGTCATAGAGCAGCTGTTGAAATAGTTTGTCATGAATACTTCTCAGACAATATTTTGTCATCTGAGGTATCTATGGTAACAAGGAAATCATCGTCTCAGCTACTGAGTCATGGAAATCCTTGCATCCAAGTCTTGGTTTGGCTCTGATGGGCCAGAAGGCCTGCGTCGTGTCTGTTTTCAGAGGCATACAAGATATGGTGTGTGCAAATGTGTCAGGGTGCGGCGACCATTGTCTATAATATCTATCGGTCCTGGGACAAACATTTTCATTTAACCTTGAAAAGACCACACAATGCATGAAGAATAAATCTACTTCTACTCTCATTCAAACATGTATAAAGTAGCTTTGACTTCCATCCGCTTGCTCCCTGTCATTTAAGGAACCAGAATCCCCTATAGGCAGCAAAGATGAAGTCATGCTAAGTCATACAGGAGGTCACAGCTGCTACAACACACAGCAAACAGAGTTAGTCCTGTTTGTTTTTGAGGGACGCCTATAGCACGTAAAGCCAAATAAACATCATTCAATCTGCAATGTTAAACCCCCCAAACCAACCCACACCCCTGGACTTATACTCACCCCGCACCGTCGACGGTCAGCGCTTTCTACCCCATGCTGAGGCATTTTCAGGCCTGGACTGCTTCAGTTCTGCTTGGCCTAACTGTCTCCTTACACGAGCCTCATGTAGACCCCCAACTGGTAAATGCTCAGCCCTTCCTTCCCCCCCACTTACTACCTCAATCATCATCTGCATGGATTAATGAGGAGCTTTGTGAGTGTTAGGGCGAGTAGATAAGTTTTGCATAAGTTTTGTTTAGTAACAAAACAATTCATTCCTCAATGCTGCTTGATAAACTTTTCGTTTGTCAATTTAACTCAGTTTCCAATTCACAGCAAACAGTATAAACACTAACTTTTACAGCTGTGAGAAGACCATTAGGTGAAAATATTCAGCAAAAACATATTAAAAGAAACAATATTGTTGCATTCAGTTTTATGTACAAGGAAGCTGTATGGGCTTTGGAGGCTGGGTTAGTGAGAGAGTGTTAATGTCCTTTCATTGGTTTTTTCAACTTAAGGCAGCAATGAAAACAGCTGCATCATTTAATCATTAAAGCAGTGCAAGATAAACTCGAGCATTGTCATGGTATTTGTTTAAACATTTGTTAAGATGGCTGAAAAACCTGATATTTCCCATCCAAGTCCATAATTGTTTACTTTAACATAGTATATGTTGCATTGCTGTGGGAGTAAACCAGGTTTGGAGAGCAGAGATAACACACACAGCTTCTCACCTCCTGTTACAATCCTCAGTAGACATAAACATTTAATGCACTATTTAGAAATAATATGTTTAAAGCACAGATTTCCATAATAAACGTCTTGTATTCACTGCCAGTCTGTCTAAGGGGAATTTTGTAGGCCCTCCACTCTGCTGCTTAGAAAAGCCGGGAATCGCCATGGGAACCAGTGACTAAGCATTTCCCTGGTGTCAGGTTCTTAAATTGCACAGGTGGCTCTTTAGACCGATCATTTTAACAGCACCAGATCCATGGCATCTTGAAATGGGGAGCAAGAACAAAGGTGTTGCAAAAACAAACATCTACTGAAACCACTAACAGGAAATGTGTTGATTCATGTTTAATAGTGGATATTATTACAAAGCTTCACCATCTAAAACTTCCTGCTATAGGTTTCTACATTTAGATTTGCCTTGTCTACTTGTGTTTGGATGCAAAATGGATACTATGTTTTTAGGGGGGGACTCGACTTGCTTGACCAACTTGATTCTGACTCAAACATACTAGAGGAATATTTTAACCAGCTGTGTGACAGATTGTTTGACAGGCTGTGACCTCCTCACAGAGCCTCATTTAGTCTCATTAGTGCCAAGCCTCTGGCTCCCAGACAGCGACCGCACTGCAGCTCCTTGGGAAGTATGTGAGTGCAGGAGTGTGCATGTATGTGTGTGAGGGTCTCTAGGACACAGTGTGTCTTGTCTGTCAATGAAGCGCAGATGTCCATTGGCTTACATCACAGTGACCGCGCCCTGATCTCCCTAAAGTCGAGCCCCAACTCCCACACTCCTCCCACTGGCCGGTTCTCAACCCTCGCCAAAACTTCACATACTCATTCTTTGACATGGACAATGACCTCTGATTTATGACTTCCACTGCTGCTTTCCCATCAGTGTCTTCATCGTCCATCACACCACACCTCATCTTCATTAATGCTGAGAGCAGAAGAAACAAGCTATGAGGCATTTTCCACACTAAATATTTGCCCCTTAACAGATTTGTTCAGATCATCCTGTAAAATTTCAGCATAGTAATGATTACCTAAGTAAATGCAAAAAGGTGTTCAAAAGAAATTTGTATGAACCAATCCCAAACAACTTGGCTGCGTGTACAACAGCCATAAAGCATTTGCTATAGGTGAAAATAAATTCTTTAGATTCTAGAGAAGTTTTGGCCCAAACTTTTTGCAGAATTGTTTTGATTCAGACACACTTGACATTTTTAAAAGATTAAAGGCCTGTTTTAGTAAACATACAGTATATTGCTCAGATTTTAGTCTGGCGATTGATTACTCCAAAACTTTAATTTACCTCCTCCAGTAAATCGACGCATGAATTTCTGGCGTGTTTGAAGACATTATCCTGATTAAAAAGAAAGGTAATAATGCATATTACAAATGGACAACACAAATATTTAAATGTCTGCCTGTCATAGATACAATTGTTTTAGTGCCAAGGTCTAGCATTAACTTATTTTCATATCAAAAAGCTGAAATGTATGTCAATCCTCTGCCAGAATCTGTGTCAATGTTGGTTTTTAATATGAGCACATTTTACCCAACTCAACATTATTTTGGATGGTGTTAAAAACCAATCAAGGGATATTAGTTAGTTGGGACCATTAAGCAAACGCAGTGAGATACTTATTTGGGTTTTAAAATAGTTTTCTGTGAAACATGAGTACAAAACCAATATTTTCAGAAAGTTTTGCATTATTTGATTAAAATGCTGCTTGGAATGGTAAAATACCAGGGAGTAACGCAACCAGACAATGCAATGTCCTCATTCATTTTCCTTCCTGCTAATCGGCCGCACTTCAAAGAGCAGAAATAAAGAATGTTAATATTGGCTTCTGTGGTGCTTTAGTGCTAAGATGGTTTAACTGTGCGTATTAATTTATATTTCATGTTTGAACTATTAAAATGGGCAATTGTATGGATTTTTAGAGGTGGTCTTAAATGCTGCCAGGTTTTAAGTAAATATTCTGGGTATATTATGGTTTCTAACCCCTACAAATACTCAGTTTACATTATAACAGTTTGCTAACGATGCTAAAATTGTTTTTCAGGTTCACAGATATGAATTCAGCTACAAAACAGACGTACATTTTTTTGTTGTTGTTGTTTTGTTTGCTCTGTTTTTTTCATAATAATTGTTATTCTTAAGATCTGTTTATTGTCCCTTGTTAAACTGTACATTTCAATTGTACAACTTCTACTCTACACGTGAAAATATAAAAAAGAGGGACTCTTGCCTCCACCTTCATCTGTGGCGGGGATGTCTCAGGAGACCCAGGAGGAAAGGGGAGTGTGTGTCGGAAGAGTTTGATGGGGAAGAAGATAAAGAGGCCATGCGCCTCGTTAATAGTCCCAAAGCTCAAGGGGTCATCCGGTAACATCTTGCTTTATTTGTTGTTGTGTTGTGAGGTGAAGTCATGATTGAGAGTCAAGAAGCTGGAATGAATGCTTTAGGAAATATTGAGATTTTCCTGTGGGGTTTTTAAGAACAGTGTGGAGCCAGGATTCTGGCATTGCAGAAAACAACTGGCTTCCTTTCCCTCCGCAGTGTGCGCATTCAATGAAAATACATCCGTGTGCACACTTAAATGTGTATCCTGGAGGGATATCACTGACCAGAGCAAAAAGTCATGTCAGTAAACAGGGTTACTGAAGTGTCTTCCTGTTGGACAGTGCTGTCTTGTTTCAGCAAGCGGCAACTTCAATCCTCACAACTAAAGTCATTGTACTATAATCTGTTGGTTACTGTTTAGTTATTTCCTTCCTCCGACCGGCTGAAGTGACATCTGGAAGTGGCATTTTCTAGTGCAATTATGTGAAGACTGGTTCTAATCATTTGAATTTAGCCAAAAACAAAGGAAAATAAAATGCGGAAAAGTAAAAGCAAATTTTGTCTATCTATAAAGTTAATGAGTGATTAATTTATGTTTGCTTTGAAAGAAGCAGTTTTTTACCCATGACTCATAATGTGACAAATATGTTTCAACCCACAGCGGGTGACTAATTGGTGTTCCTTTGACATCTTGCTTCAATTGTATGGAGGGTCTGAATATCTTGCAATTGACATAGAGGCCTAAAATTGGTAGGATGTTCCCATTCCTCTGCATTGACCCCAGGCCAAACTCTGTCTTTGAGTTGACTCTCCGTTTCTTCTATCGTCCGTACATTTTGACACAATACGGTCATGTCCGGCCAATGAATCGATGGCTCTGTCTGGGTCATGAATGGACGAGCAGCGACGGACAAGAGGAATACATCACAGAGGAGAATAGGATTCGTTTATGCGCCAAGAGTTGATGCAGAATTGAAATAAATAGATTTAATGGACTTGTTCAGATGGAAGACAGAAGAGGTCAGGGAGAGTGGGGCAAAAATATAGAGACAATAACTGCACTGCACCCTTCGGGGGTTTCTGAGAGGATGTCAGAGGTTACCGTACTTTGGTTAGATTCATGTTTGAGACCCTGTTGGCCCTGAAACTCTGAATGGTTGTACCAGCTATTATTGCGCCAGACGCCCTCAGTCTTAACCCCCTGTCTTTTTAATCTTTATTCCTCATGTTCTAAGAGATACGAGTTTTCAGCATTATTAAAAAATATCAGTTTTTGAGACATTTAAATGCTATTCACAAGAAGCATGTAAACATAAAAGTGAAAGTGTGTACAGAATGTACTTTCTGTGGAAGTATGCGAGCACTCTGTGAGTTACCCCCATCTGCAGTAGGTTTATATTGCCAGTGCAACCAGAGCCCATCAAACACAAGGCCCATGTCTACCTTGTTCCAGTCAGGCGAAACGGGGAAGTAAACTGTTACCAACCAGTGGGGGGGACGGGAGACTCATGGCTGTGGGGACATGCTATATAACGCACACACAAGGGGGCCTTTTAAATTACAGCCTCAATTTTTTTGGCAGAGGTCTGCGTTGCGTTAAATCTCAGTGGGCAAGCAGGTCTGAAAAGGGCCATAAAATGTAAGAGTGATCATTCAAACTGCAAAGATTCCTTTTTAAGAGATCTTAATTAATTTAGTCAGGCTTCCACAAAGAGTTTATTCATAGTGGCATTAAAGTGATACAGTAAGAGGAGATAGATTGAGATTGAAAACAAGGCGTTAAACATGTTCATTTCAGATTTTCAAGGTAAAGATTTTCCTTCATGAAAAATAGTTTGTGTATGTGTTGTGTCCTCCAAGGATTTTAAATAAATCAATCTATCTAATAATTGTTTGATGTCATGAACCCTTATAATCTTTTGCAAGATCAGGTTGTTGGGGATTGTTGAGGAACAGCTCCAGGACTTAGACACAAACATACAGATTCTCTCGACTGCTCACACGGATTCCCAGCCCCCCAAGCAAACTTTGGATTTTCCCCAGGGTCTTTTTTCAGTGGGAGAAGACCTGTCTCCCTAGTCTGTCTCCCTATGCAGGAAGCAAATTTCAGCTACTTAGGACCTTCTGATCATGATCAATACAAAGACTGAGTTATTGCTTATGACACCCATCTGGGTTGGTGTTTTACTTCACTGGTCCTATTATTCTCTGAGACAGCTGTCTGCAAGGGCCCATGGACTATTTTTGTTTTTTGTTTGATGATGTCTGACATGAGCAAAGAGTGTGGTTCCTGTGGCTCCTATAGCCAGCTTCTTTTCATTGATTTTCTTTTGCATATCTTTACTCAACCCTGAAGTTTCTCTGCCAAACTCTTTCTGAAGGTATTTTCTGGCAATGGATTGTTTCTACTGCTTTCTCTTTTTCACCTTAAAAGTATCCAGGGAATTGATTAAGTCTTTTTTAAGCTCATTAGAATTGGTACCAGTTCATCTACAAATGTCCCTAGTTTCGTAGTACCGTACTTTCTGGACTACAAGGCGCACATGAATATTAGCCGCACAAGCTAAAAATTAGGGGAAAATCCTGTTACATTCATACATTAGCCACACCGAACTAAAAGCTGCAGTTTTTTTAATGTGTATTTACCTTATGTAAGAGAGTATGCACAAGGAGATTGTCAGGAAAAAGATGGCTGTTTAGGAAAACAAACCTTTTATTAACATTTTGAAAAACAAGTTATTGGTACATATTTGCATAACTTTTTACATATATGTACAAGTACTGGTAATTACAAGTACGAAACATGTACTGTGCTGTTTAAATGAGGAACAAATTGACTGTATAACAATAAACGACAGCACACCTACCTTTTGGGCTAAGGTGTAGTAAAACAGAATTAACAAAAAGAAAAGTCAGTCATTCATCACCATCTTTGTATTCTTTTTGCACACTAAAACCACCAAAGTCCTCTTCTTCAGTGTCGGAAATGAATAGGCTCAGGGTGGCACTACTTTGTCTGGCGGACGAACATTTGCCCAACATACCTCTCTTTTTGCTCTTGACTGTGTGTCTGATAACATGCCATTCCGCCAGGCATAGTAGTGGAGAACAACAGCGGAACAAACCAAAACAAATCATCTTACGATATCAGATAAATCATGAAAAATCCATAGAAAAGCTGCACTGGACTATAAGCTGCAGAGCAATAAAACTTGTCCAAAACGAAGCGGCTTATTGTTCGGAAATTACAAAACATATGCTATATGGAAACTACTTAAATGAAAGATTTACTTCTTCGTGGCTCAAGTACCAAGTGATATAACCAAGAGGACAATGCTTGGCTGTGGTGTGTTCAATGTCCTCTTAGATTACTCTAACAGGACATTGTGTACAACAACAATAACAACAAGGTTTTCTTTGCAAAAAACCCTTTTGTTTTAAGTCAGCATCATGCCTAGTCTTAAACTCACAATATCTACTGTTAACAGAGTCACATGTGACAAGCGGTATGCACACACACGTCAGTGGAAAATCCAATAATAAGGTGAAGTCTTATGTGCCCCTTTTAGGGTGATATATGACAGTACCTGCAACTTGGTGAAAATGAAGTTGCTCTCCAGCAGGTGTCTTAAAACTAAGGTCTCGTGTCCTCCAAGTATTATATTTTTTTCTGTTTCAGCAGACCTACGTTAACTAATGAGGTCATCAGCAGGACTCTGGAGAACTGGAATGAATTCTGAGACGCACCGAAAAGTCGCAGGACCCCAGAACTCGAGGCCTCAATTGGATAAATATTACATAGTTACATAATCGACACATTTTGAATATATTTTAGTTGTTTATCCTATAAGATTTATCTTTCCTTTAGACCCGAAACAATAATAATTCTAATTTTACAAGTACCTAACTTACAACACCTGTTTCCTTTCAAACTTGTAACCAGAAGACAAATTTAGCGTTAAAGCACAAGGGGTACATTCAAGAGATGTCTCTCATACGGACTTTGATCTCAGTTTACATGTAAATACACAAACTTACAATCACACGGTCCAATTCTTCAACTATTTATTTTTAAATTGTTGAAATTTAGCTCAACAAAGGTTTATTGTATGTGATCAACAAGGTATATAATCAATGTCTCCATCCCAAAAAAAAATACAAACACATTAATGGATCATTGCAGAATGTTTACTCTTCCAAGCTGTCTTCAAAGGTGCCAAGTCCAAGAGTTAACTTCTCGTAAGACATCATTATTGCCTGCAGCTGCTAGCTTGTCTGGGCCAACATGAGAAGGCTTTGTTTGACATCACTGATTAGGACTGAGCAGCACTCTCAGCACAGATCTGAGGATCATAGATTTATACTAATCAGAACAGCCTCTTGGAACAATTTCAGATGAACAGAATCAGTTCATCATCTAGTATGTGGGGATAGTAAGAGCCATGACACAATGAAGAGGCATCTTGTTAAAGAATTTGTAACAGGACCAGTTGTGTTGCACCAAAAAAAAGACAATGAAGGTAGACAAAATATTAATTCAACCTTTCAACCTGTTGAATGGTGTCTTTACTGCAACAGGTGCTCACATCTGGCATGGAGGACATTTCTCAATGTCTTAAATAGAGGGATGGATCCGATTGTTAAAGCAACACTAAAGAGGTTTCAGTTTTGGTCAATTTTGGCACCCAGTGTGGGCGGTAGTGTAGCGATAGTGTTTTGCCTGAAGGAAGGCTGGATATCCCATAAGGACCAGCGCATAAGGTAGTAAAATCCTGATCTCCTGGATTGACGTACATTTCTGTTTTCAGTGTCTGTGTGAAGGATGATTAGAGATTAGGTAAGGAATCTAATTGTGGCGAAACAATGTCATATGATGATGTGGAAAGTAAGAAACAGGGGATGTGACGTATGTCATAAAGCAGTCAGCGCATTTTTAGTTTCTTAGAGCCGGTTAAAGCGATACAGACTCCCTCGGGCCATGACAGAGGTATCCCCTATTGAGCTGTAAATCCATGTATAATCCCAAAAGTTATGAAAATATTTCATGAAGATCGAAAAGTTACTTACTGTTGCTTTAAGAATTACAACTTTGAGCTACATCAAATCAAACACGAGGAGTACATTCATTTGAACATTTTGACAATTGTTTTTCTAAATGATTACATCGTAAAATAAATGCCTTGATTATCTATTAACTAGACTACTTTAACCAGCATCCACTTAAAAATGATGTACATGTTATTATCAAATATATTTTTAGAATATTTAAGTTTAGCCAATAATCTGGCCCTCAATGACAACTAATGATTCTCATGTTGGTTATTTTATGTCCCATCCAGCTTAAGAGACTAAAGGAGTAAATCTTAGTAATAAATATTAAGTTTTTTTTATACTGTTGTTTTTTTTTTGCTAATATTTAACACTTGGGCTAAAATTGTATCTTTTAAACTAGAATCAATTTTTGGAAGCCACCAAACTGTTTCAAGTTAGAAACAACACAAATTTGCATACCCCATAAACTCACTCATCAAATTTATTTGAACAACTTTGCAAAAGTTGCTTCATTTAGCAGCGGGCACCTTTTACCCCCTTATCTCTAGGTCTTAAACAATGACAAAATGATTTGTGCATTATACAAATATGTGGTACTTGGTTTTTAGTTAAAACCAAAATGAGCGTAATGCCTGTGTGTCCAGTGGGATTCTTTAAAGCTTAAATATATTGCTCTGCGAAAGACAATCTGACTGAAGTTAAAGGTCACAGTGAACTCTTGAGCTTAGTGACCCAGACGTGGACCTTAGGGTTTTTGGTGAGGTGTATCAGCGGTTGTAACTGTGCCAGAGTGACAGCTGCTGTCTGCCAACCCACGCTCTGTCATCAGCTCTGGACGAACACAAAGTGCTTAGTGAGAAATGCCCTCCTGGATGTCTCCATGGGACAGTCAAAGAAGAATAAGACTCACCAAGGTTGGAAAAAATCTGGAACCCAATAGAGTTAAAAGCAGAGAAACAGCTGTATTCTAGAGCCCATTAAATAAAACAGTTGCAGTGCAAAAACCATGCATCAACAGGTTATAGTGGCTTGCAAAAGCCTCCTGTAAACTAGTGCAGAACAGGCATCAAGAACAGTGGTGGGTAGCCAGTAATGGCAGATATTTTCAGCTTCGTCATAGTAATAGTTTTGACTAATTTTGTTAAAGAAAAAGATACTGCTTAGTCTCTTAAAGTTTCTTTTATCTTATGCTAATGACTGCTCAAATCCTACCGGCTTTATACTGGTGTGACTCACACCGGAATCAGTCTGTACAGTTAGAAATTAGATTAAACCAAACAAACAAAGCTAAACAAAAACACAGATGTTAGTGTATCAGACTAATTTACAAACTCAGTCAGTATCCTGTTTGTGCAAATAGAAATGTACATACCGTACACATTTAAAAAAAGATTTATTTCAGGACAATAAATTACACAATACAAAAAAGAAAACCCTTCATTTGGTTATACCAAGTGATATAACCAAGGATGTAATGAACCTATACAAACACAAAGTGTTGGCCTCTTCCACCAACCTGACAAAGAAATCATTCACCAAACATGTAACCTTTAACAGAAGGAAAGTTCAAATAAACGAATAACTTAATAGTTTCCTTTAAAACACTTGCATGTGAACAATATAGATTGTATTTGAAGTAGAGGAATAAAAAATAGCAGAAAGGATGATAAGAATCCGTGAATACAAGCCTGTAAGTCCGGATGTATGTTTAGGGTCATTGAACTGCTGGAAGCTGAACCTCTGACCCAGTCATCTGGCTTTCGTTCCCTTCTGTCCAGTACGTACCTCTCCCTGCCTTCCCAACGTACAGGAGAAAAAACTTTAACTTTCACATGTGAAAAATATACATGCAAAAACCAATGTACCACATGTGAAGTGAGGTGACCCACATACACAACTACATGTAAACATGTGGATTGGATTTGGAACATCTTAAACAAAAATGTGTTTTTACATATTCCCAAAAATTCCCAGAGAAGCTATCCATGTGTATCACATGGGAAATATATTTAAAAAAACATGTGAAACCACTTTTGTTTTTGGTTTGTTTTTTGGTTGTTTTTCCTTTTTACCACATGTGATGTTCAGAAGAACTAACTTAAGAGTTAGTTTGCCAACCCTAAAACATGAATCATAAATTTTAGTTCTTTTAACAATAAAGAGATATTCCAACATAATACTAAAATATCAATTTGAACAATACATACCATGGGTATACAACACAACATAATATGAAATGATCAAACTTAGTATTTCAAACCTTTCTTAACTTTTGTGCGCTTCCGTTTTACATTGGTAAAAGTATTGCTAACTTTGTTCATGGATACATAATAAAGATTGTTTATTATGTATCCAGTATATCTATCTATGAACCTATTATAAGAATGGACCCAGGCAAGAGTATGAACGTATCTTTACTCCCTCGTCATGTGTCAGACGTGCCCAGTCTATATTTAAACTAAAGTGTTAATGCAAAGGTCAGATTGTATGTGAACTGTCAATGTGGTTCCACCACAGAGCAGACAAAATATGATATCTGTACTCCCATTTTATTCCGGGTTACATTAATGATGTTTTGTGTCATAAATTGAGAATTGTAAATAATAAAGGGAACAGGATAAATGTTGAAAATGTTGTATCCAACATCAAGTAAATGGCCTTTAGATGGGTTTACGAGGTCAGGAGCTCTAGAGTTTGGGGAGTATCCGTTTCCACACACAAACCTCTCAGTCTGGTCTAATCCCCATGTCGCCTCTCCCCTCCACACACAACTCCATCCTTGTCCTCTCGTTGGGGCACAGACAAGACCCCCTGGCGGTCAAAGGTCAAGGGTCAGGGCAGCTCCTCAAGCTGGACAATAGCTGAAGAGCCACCTGGAGTAAATCTGTGGCTAGCTCAGGCTATTGGCTGTGACAAGCATCATTCTTGAAGCCAAATAAACAGACCAAGGAAAGATTTGTGGGTAGAGCATGGGGGACACATGTGTTCATCCAGGTTTGGTAGCTTTCACCCCCCTCCCAGCTCACCTCCCATCTCCAACAACCTTATGTGAGTGATTAAATGTTGGAAGTGGAGAAGGTGAAGGTCCCGGTGAGAGTGTGTCTCAGATGAGACCACTGAGGTGTGTTTGTAGGGGAGTGTAGGGACAGCTTTGTTCAGGGGCTCCTATTTCATAGAGGAGACCGTGAGTATATTGGTTTAAATCCACTCCATTTCCTGATGTGATGAAAACTAAGGCCAGAGCTTAAAATACTAAAAACTAGAGTCCAGTTTCTGTTATGATGTTAGTCAGCGATAATAAGTAAGTGGGTGTAAACTGAAGCAAGGCAAACATTTAAGGAAGTAGTGTGTAAAAGCTACCTTAAATAGATGTGCCAGACTGATTTAAGACCAAAGACAAACGGAAACTGATATTTTTCTCTCATATTAGTATAAGATAAGTATGATTACCTCAGGACGATACAGAAACTATCCCAGAATTATCTCAGATTTAGATAAAATGGCTTTGTTTGAACCGCAATTGCCTAATAGAAACTAAGGCTCAGATATCAACAGAATATCATGATTCACTGTTCTTTCATGCTTTCCTAGTCCAGAGGCATCGTTCGCCCAATAGGTTGGTTGCTTGAGTATAACAAAAAGTGTATGAGTTGTCTCAACTTTTGATTAATTTTACCTATAAATACTTGACTGCTTGGTTCTTGTCATGGAGCTTTTAAAGCATATTTCCAGAAGGGCAAGACAATGTTGTTCGGCAGAAGAATACTGTGAAATACAAACAATTTCATTTGAGTTTATTTCTGCAAAAATTTACAACATCGGTCTCCCAACAATTTACATGAAAATTATGGCATCACAAGACAAAAAGTAGAACTGATCTTATTAGACGTATGCATAAAAATTAATAGGTTAAAGTGGGGTGTATTTTTCAGACTCATTGTTCGATTTTAGAGCACAATCAGGTACCTATGTTACCTTCAGCATGTATAAAAATATTGTATCTATCAAAAACAACTAAAAATAAATTTTACTTCATGTTATCAGGAGCATCGAATGTTGTTTGATAGAGAAGTTACATAACGAAGCAGTTTTAGTATATTATGTATAAAAATTTTGCATCACACCAGAATCATGGCAGAATTTCATGGTACTTTTACATAGGATTTGCTTAGTAAAGTACGTTTCAGAAACATAAATGTTTTCTGGAGAAGGGTCATTCTCCAAAAATTAAGATTAATAATTTTTGATAAACTGTCATAAATAAGAGCAAGAGCATTGAGTCCTTATTATTACATTTAAGGGCTCTAAATGATAGGACTGAACTGCTGAAATCAGTTCTTCCAGAAGCATATTGTTTCAGGTAGTTGTAATTGTCCGAGCCTCCGAGGGATGTACAGATATTCGTATGGCTCTGAAAGCAAATAAAGTGCATCTCGTTATCCATGCATTGGATCAAAACACTGAACCCCTAACCTGAAGAGTCACAGTTACTTTTTTTTTTGTTAGTTATTTTTCACTTCAGACAATTTCCAGCCCTATTTGTGGGTGCACTGTGGCGCAGGGGGTAGCACTGTTGCCATGCAGCAAGAAGGATCTGGGTTCGATTCCACCTTGGGTCTTTCTGCAAGGAGTTTGAGTGCGGGTACTCCGGCTTCCTCCCACAGTCCAAAAACATGACTGTTAGGCTGATTGGGCACTCTAAATTGTCCTTAGGTGTGAGTGTGTGTATGAGTGGTTGTGTGTCCTGTACATGTTTCTGTGTTGGACTGCCAACCTGTCCAGGCTGTACCCCTGCCTCTCGCCCATTGTACACTGGAGATAGGCGCCAGCAGACCCACCCGACACCAATAGGGAGAAAGGTGTATAGAAAATGGATGGACATCTCTGACATGACCGCTGCGTTTTAAACCACATCTATTTATGAGAGAATAAGTTCACGTGGATCTTAAAAGGTGTATGCAAAAAATAAATGTCTTGTGACCGCGTGTTAACCGTTTGGCTTCAGCATGACCAACACGGGCCCTTTAGAAACATTTATCGTGTTTCTTGGTGCATGGTCTTACATGACAAGACAGGAAAAAGTGTTGCCAAACACCCTAATCCTTAAGTTTACAATCACCAATAAATGCTTTGTAAGCAGTGGAAGGAAGCAGGATTACCACCCTAGGGAAAGGCAAACTACACAATCCATCTTAAATTCATAAAGGGCTTTTAGGTTTTCCCTTAAACTGATGTAACCAAAACCTTGATAATCCTTCTCATTGTTTAGTCATCTCTAATAAATGAGTTGCCTAAGAGTCAGCCTTTATGTTTGGACTTGTTCACCCAGATTCCAATGCTTACTGGTGCAAAAGGGCCTGTACATGTTTTCTATATATCTGTGGCTTTGCATGGCAACACCACAGCTTTATGTGTCTAGTGCAGCCAAGGAACCAGAGTTCCCAGCACACAGAGGGGATCAGAGGTCGGTTTGATGGTGGTGGTGGGGTGTGAATGGTAATAGCGGTGAAACTTTTAGAGCTGTTCGTTGGATAACGGGCAGAGGTTTTAGAAGCCCACCTCCCCTCGTTTCTCCCCCCGGCCCTCAGCACACCCTGTCATTAGGGTGACAGTCATGTCCTTTTTGGCCCCAGTTGGCCATGCTAGCAACAATTTTAATAACACGGGCTCAAGTAATATTTTATTGCTGTTTGGAATGCCGTGTCACACTAAGAACCCAGCGATGGAAAAACAGCTTCATGACCTTAGAAGTGACTGAGAGGAATCTGTGTGGATCTGGAGCGTAGCCGTGTTTCTGCAAATGACCCGCTGAGCGTAATATAAATTTTCCTCAGCTCTGAACACCATTCGTCAGTATGTTTTTCCTCATGGTTTGACCTGCAATCAGTGATCCCTTAAACAAAAAACGCCTGTTTCAGTTTAGCATGGATTGGTTTAAATGTTTTAATGCGAAGACATAGGACAGCACTTAACCGCATAGTAAAGTTTTATTGTGTGTAATACTTTGTAATAGTCAGGCAGACAACGAGGCAGGGAGTGGTCTGTGCAGCGGCTTCTGCGAAGTTGTGTGTATAAATTAGCGCACTTTTATGGTCAGACTTTTAAGCAGGTACATTAAAGATAAATCCTTACTATTTAAACTAATTGGAATAATTAGCTAAACTAATAATGGACTGTTGTATAACTGGGATTAATTGAAACATATGTATGATTGGATTGCTGATGTGTTTCGCTTTTCCTCAAACGTGATGTTCTCTATCATCGCCAAACCTCTCCATCTTGCTCTCATATATCAATAAAGTCAGATGTAACTAATTTGAGTGAATAGGCTTTTTCTTGTAACGCTTCTATTTGGGTTTTTTAAGCACCCCTCCTTGATATGCATCATTCTATCATTCTACGTTGTTAGATGGAGCTTGTGTTGTTTTCTTTGTAATTTCTCGATTTTTTTTGCTGTTGTGATGTTTGGGGGGGGGGGTTTGTTTTTTGTTTTTTTAGAAACCTTCCGGTCTTGTGACGACAAGCAGCTGTCCTAACTTTGTTCACCTTCTACATAATATAGAAAGTAAAAATACGACCTTATGACCCTTCTACGATTGACGGACAACAACTGCTTCTCTCCGGTGAGAGCTGATGTCTTTTCATGATGTTAAGTCCAAACTGTTAGCTTCACATAAGACAACTGCCTAAACTCTTGCTTTTATAGAGATGGTTCATTGGATGATGGTAAATTAATCAAGTACATGAAATTAACCACTTCTGGGTGCCACATTAACTCATATAAAATGAAAGGATTTTCATTTTCCGTTCAGTCTAGTTTTCTATGATGTTTATGGCATACTAGCACTTTCTAATAGCTCAGAATATCGCTTTGTGGGCTTTGTTAACAAACAGATTCTGCTAACCTACTTGTAAAATACTGAGATAGAGAAAAACCTCCTCTCCTTCAACTGAGACAGATTGTAACCTAACCAACTCTGGCAATTCCTTATCCTCTGCCAAAGCTGTGAAAGACAAAAACTCAGATGGGAAACCTGGGATAGGAATTGAGCCAGTGTCTGGTTTCGCTGGGCAGCCCACATCACAGAGCGGACCTTGAAGCAGGTTTTTAGCCCACCAGCAAGAGTTGGAGACAGGGCCTCACGGTGAAAGTTCGGCTCAGCGGCGGCTGGAGACCATCGGGGACGAAGAAGGAAGGGAAGTCTTTCATTCTACGCCAGGCAGGAGACGGTTTCCAACTGGAGCTGCAGACAAGACACAACCTCATAAAAGAAACAGAGACGAGCTCAGTTACTCAGAGAAACCTGAGGCCAAAGTTTATAGGATCAACATGTTTGAAGCTTTGCAACCTGTAACCTAGCTATTGAAAAGATTGATCTGAGAAATGTTCTTTTTAAACACAGTTTATTCGTAGCTTTTTGTAATCTATACTTGCATAGTGAAATTGGAGTGGTTGTTATTTGCACTAAATATTGTTGTTAATGTGTTCCAATTCAATTCACAGTTTTTGTCTGGAGTTTATCATTTAACTGTTGCACCAAGTTTCATGTGTGCCCTCCACTTACTAATTTGAGTTCACATAAACCAGCACTGCATCAGATTAAACCTGTAATAGTGTCATTTTGATTGAAGGCACGGTCATGATGAAAGTTATTGAATTTACAAGAGACAGTTGACGATTGATTTCTTGAAGTTACCCATCAGAGATTTAAGACTTGACTTGGTATTGCTACTCAAAGATTTGAAATATGACTTTACTTCCAATCTCTAACTTCCAGGTTGTATTGTAATTTTTGGTAGGTGCAGCAGGTTGCTAGGTAGTGTTCAGTAAATGTTGATAGTGCAAGCAAAGGAATGATTCATTTGTCATACCAGCCAGGCTTACAAAGGTTTTATAAAATGACTTTTATATAATTGCTTTTATAAAAGTCCATCACACCTTCAATGCTCTCAAGCAAAGACCATTCCTATTGTAGCTGATTTTTATTTCAAAGCTCAACATGAGTTCAAGCAAAAGCAACAAAGCTTCTTCCCCTTGGAAACAGAAGAGACTAGACCAGTGATTCCTAAACTGGCTATGCTCGAACCTCTAGTCCCTATTTTTGTCCACCTGTGAACTTGTTTGTCCTTGTTATTTGTGACCATTTGTTTGTCCATACTTCTGAAGAACAGAGCTCTTAGACCCTTTACGTTTTTTGAGTCTGGTACTGTAATTTCATTAAATTTGGTGCCTTATACAGATAGAATGATAAAAGACACACAAAAAAGGTGATGAACATCCGAGTCCAACCAGGTTAACCAGTCCAGACATTTTTCAGCTACGCACAAACCTCTATTGTTTAACACAAAATGCATATGAGTCTTTTCATCTACACTCAACTCCTCTACAAGCTCTTTCCTTTTTCTAATACTGGAGGAACACTCTGTTCAGTTTACATTATGCAACACAATATTGAAGGCCAAGAATTCCCCATCAACATGTCCTCAGCCGGTGTTCTCCAGCCCTATTTCAAAACCAGCACGCATGGAGGAGGGCGATTTTGGACCCATCTTCTGGTATGTGCAGTGTTTTCCACTCTCCATGTGCTGTAGATTAGGTTCTTTGTTCTCTCTGGTGCTGCCATAACACACGCTCATTAATCACACTATTACAGTAGTCTTTCATACCCTTCATCTGTCACCCCCTCCCTTGGTGGATGCCAGCTATTCCCAGGGTGTGAACCTTCGATACTGCTAAACAGCCAGCAGACCAAGGGAGAAAGTGGGTCAACAAAAAACAGACTCATTATCGTGACTTGGTTTTTATTATGCTTGACATTTTTGGACAACTTGCGTTTAACAAAGAATGAACACGCTCAGCATCTAAATGTGTGCACAGTTTTAAAGGGAGTCAGAGTAAATGTTACAAGTGTCCTGGGGTGTCCTTGTAGACTTCTTGTCTTTTTTTACATTGAAAATACTCCTTGTTTATTGCTTCAGTTTTTGTTTTGTTTTGTTGTTTTTATTTAGTAGTATTACAATTTGTAAAAAATTGCTGAACAATTTGCCCTTAGGGATTAGAGAATAGCAGCCCCGTCTGTGTTTACAAATTACCAGTGTTAAATATACTGAATGTTGACTTAATTGAACGAAATTTTACTAAAAACAAGAAGGTCCCATGCTTAAACCCTGGCTTGCAGTCTTTCTGCGTGGAGTTTGCATGTTTTCTCTGTACATTCATAGGCTCTCTAAGGGTACTCCTGCTTCTTTGCACAGTCCAAAAACATCACACTTAGCTTTTGGCGACTGGATAGCTCCATTGGAATGTCACCAGACTTCCAATCCATAACTCATGGGTTCAAATCCAGCCCAGAGCAAAAATACACCACAGCATCCAGTGTGGGTCCTTAGGCAAGACCCTTTGCGCTACTGCTTACCTGGTGCCTGCAAAATGGCTGCCTAGATGTGGTTTACACCAAAAACAATTTCCAACAGGATCAATAAAGTATACATTATTATTATTGATAACTGTTTTTCAACTTTTCACCTATTAACTTCTAGAGTTAGAACCGGCTTCCTACGATCCTCCAAAGATGGGAAGGTGTATATGACGGATGGTTGGATTTAAGGGTAGTGCATTGAAAAAGGATCCGTACTCTGGGATGAAATTAGTGAGATATAAACCAAGTTGAAATTCTAAATCTTCCAGGAAAAATGAAAACATTTACATCAACCTTGTATTAGTATTGCAGCATGTCTTGTAATAATGTTGTTCTGAGAAAGTTCTTGAAGTTAGAGCTTATCCATGGAGGTCTGTGCCCCCGTAGCTGCCTCTTTTAGAGGGTAGTTTAATTTATTTTTGTGTTAAATCGCTTTCCAACTGGCTCTGAATTAAATCCATCACGAGCTCCCAGACTTTAAATGAGAGCAGCATGCAGCTAGGGTTTAGTTTCTCTATGCAGGAGGCCCGAAGTCCGAGGCTACGCTTGCTGCTTTTGTTTCCAATTCTCTGTTGTGCCCGCACACACACACAAACACACACACACACACACACACACACACACACACACACACACACACATACACACACACATATACAGTTGTGTTTCTCAGTCTTTAAGGGGACTTTCCATTGACTTCTATTCATTTTTCCATTAATTTTATAGATTAAATAGAGGTCCACACACACGCAATCGCAGTCCCAAAAATATCCCTCACACGCTATTATCGTTGCCTTTGCTTCCAACTCCACCCCCTGCTTCGCCGTTGTCGCCTCCTCCACTGCCCCATCACCACCACCCTTTTCCGAGCCAATAGTGAATTAGCATTTTCCACAGCTTTACTTTTGTCTTAGTTCACCCTACCCACCAACGCTAGGCACACACACACACACCCTTTGCTATCCATTGGTATGTGAGGTCTATCATCAATGTGCAGCACAGCCTGGAGTGACCCTCAAAAAACAGCTCACAGGGGCCACTGCTGGGAAATAGGGGGGCTGTTTCACTTCTCATTAGGAACCAATAGCTCCCCCCTAACTCCTAGCTACCTTCCCCTCCCCTCACCATTAATCGCATGCACTCATTAGCATGGCGCCCCTATTTGGGTCCTGCCATGCATTATTGGGTCAGACAGGGAAACGGACGCTTCTCTTTTTTGTCAGAGCTGGCTTTTAGAGATGCAAAATACAGTACGGCACCCATTCAGTCTCTTCACTGACCTCTGTTGCACTTTCATTTGCTTGTGCCCCTCCTCCCCTTTCAACCACCACCAGTGCGTCCTGTTATGATGCTGTTTCAACCCTTCCACCAGCAGTGGTGTAAGAAAATCCATCTCTGATGCAGTATTCTGTGCCAAGTCTGACTGAACTCTGTGCCAGTCTGCATACCCCCACCCCCCTCCCCTCAACATTGTTCCTCACCTCTCCATCAGGAGGGTGCAGTAGATGAGACCTGAAGCCGTCCAAGTTTAAGTCACAAGGCTCTCAGCTGAGTCCGTCTGAGTCCTCGGTCTGCCACCCAGACTGTGGTGGGCTCAGCCTCACACCTACCGAAGCCAGCACAAGAAATATTTCCCAGAAATATATTTTTTTTGTTTTTTGTTTGAAGGTTTAGCCGAACTCATGATGAACAGCAAAGGATGAGGCATGGGGAAAATCCGGCACATGGTAAAACATTTGAGTAACTGTAATGCACAAAAATACAAACAAAACATGACAGAACTAAAATATTTTCTCATAATTATTTTCAATAATTTTCCAATGACACCCTGGATTATACTGTAAATCCCCACCACAGTACGGAAAGTTTAATTGGACAGTGCAGCCGAACCTCATACTATTTCAAGGTGGCAAAAAATAATATTCAACTCCCAGACACACCGACTTACACTCAATACGCCTGAAACATCTGCATTTAATGCTTAGTTCTTTGTGTGTAAGGAGCTGTCTAAATGTTTCACTTTTTTATACTTTAGGACATTTATCCGAATCATTTAAGTAAAACATGTTACTCTGAGAGAGTTGGAACTTTCCCTACAAAGACGAAACTGTGCAGTCAGATAGTAACACTAACCTGACCAAAATATTATCAGAACCAAAAAGGGCGGCAAATAGAGTGAAATCGCTCTGGTTGAAGACTACTCTGGAGTTTACTCAGAATCTCTGCAATCGTATATAGGTACATCATGGAGGCATCATTTAACATCTTCACTTCTTTTAACTAGGACTTTTTAAAGTTAGCTAAATGCTAACACCACTTTCAATTCGATTCTTCACCAAATCCTCGTCCAAACACCACATGAATAGTTAATTTTTGAAACAGCATCTGAATATTATTTTTAATTTTGGCTTATTGCTTTTGCAAACACAGCTTTGAAATGTTTAAATTTTATCGAAAAAGGCAAGTTTTATTGTATCTTAGAGCCGGAACATCCAGGTGTATTGAACAAATTAAACATTGTCCTCTTTCAAGTTAGTTTTTAAAGAAGATAAAATGCACTATTAGAGACTTTAAAGCCCAATATCAGTGAAACTGATGAGTTCAGTGAGACTGGGACCCAGTTAAGAAATGGTCAGTTAAATCATGACAATGAGGTGAGAGGAAACCTAGTTGTGAATTTAAGGTCAGACTTGGCTCGATCCCAGCACCCTCTTGCTTTAAATAAAAGCATTTTCACTACTATTTAACTTTGCTACTATCTGCAACAACCAGTGGATGAACCAGCCTACCAGAGAATATAAAAAAGTGTACAGTCATTGGAATCTGGATTCCCTATTCTCAATACAGGAGTAGGCCAAAAGAAGAGGAAACTGTACCCAAGCAAAGTTTTTTGTTTTGTTCAAATACAGGTTATATTTTCTCTCCATCAGCTACATGACAATGAGTATGATCTCGATTTCATCTCAGGGTATTAGAGTAAAGGGGGAAATATTAATGCACTAGCACACTTAATAGCTTTTTATTTAAAAAAAATCTTTGAACACTGTCATAACATCACAACCAGATAAAGTGCTTTTAAAATGTTTGGTTTTAAATAAAAAAAACATTAAACTTAAAAGTTTAAGCATGCTATTGCTCGACAGATTATGCGTAATTTGCTAATTAATAAACCACTTTCAGATTTGTAATAGATTTTTTAATGTTTCTATTTCTTTTTTTTTGTTCGTTTTAATGTCCGTGTTACCATTATTTATTTTCGGTTGCACTTTGTGACCAACTACCAAACACTTTTTCATACAAAGCCTCCCTGGGAGCATCATATTTCAATATGATTGTCATCCACAAAAGGATGACCCCCCTACCCCCCACCCAGTGAACGCCCAACGCTGGTTCTCAGAAACTGTGACAAACTGGTTATTCATTTCTGGCTTCTTTGCCATGCATCTTTTCTCTTCAGGTGTCAGGGAGAACTATTGTCCGAACCCAAACAACTCTTAAACACCACCCACTCCAGCCCAGAGCTGACATGGCTGACCTTGGTGTCAACCCCCTGCCCACCCGCCCCCCACAGCCTCTTCAGTGAAGCTGTGGGGCCGGACTTGAGGTAGGAAACAAATTGTGTTTGTGTGTGAGCATTATTCTGCCCTGCATACCTGGAAAACCTTTGCCTTAAATATTATTTTTATTGATTCCTCTCCTTTACTGATGCTTTTAGTTTCGTCCTGAAGGATGGGATGGGGGGGTAGCGGGCGGTGTCACAACTCCAATCAGTGATGTAAAGCAGAACTACTGTGAGGGGGGCAGGGAGAAACAGGGGGTCTGATTAATGCCACTGAGTGTTTGTCTGAGGAGATGAAAGAGGAGAGAAAGGCTAGAGGGCAGGGAGCAATGGAGCTGGTGTGGAAAAGGGAAAAAGGAGAAGTATCTGGGGCATGAGAAGGTTCTCAACGCGCACGAGAGTCTGTTCAGTGTCCAGTCGAGAAGATCTGGGAGGAAATATTTCACGGCTGACAGGTGTGTGATGTGTGTGTTTGTGTTAGGATAGGTCGTAGGGGGGAGGGATGTGTGGATGAGGGACATGAACTGATGAAGTGTTGCAGGAGTGTGTGTGTGTGTGTGGGGGGGGGGGGAGTGTTGGAAATACGTTATGTAACCTCCTCTCGGGTGGGGGGGAGAACAGAACCATGGGTCAGAACAAGGAGGATGAGGAGAAAAGGAATTTTGTGATTAGGGGAAAAATTATAACTTTCCTAATTATGCTGAGGTCAGAGATATTAATCAGCATATCTGCATTTTGAAGGTTATTTTTGACTTTAGGGAGTCAACTTTTCCACAATCTTTTACATTTCAACCATAAACCTTATTCTATTTCATAGAAAAGATCGATACCAAACAGAACTTTATTTTTTAAGAGAAAATAATGCATGGTTTACATTCAATGCTCGTCCAGGAGGTGTGAATGCTTCTATGCAATCTACTAATAAACTGAATGGCTCCTTTGTTAAATAGGATCGATTGAAGTAAATGTCTGACTGGATTGAAATTACATTTTGACACATGTTGTTAATTGGCAGTATATAAAGCGATAGTGTCCTTGTGGTCACTCGATTAAATTACCTTACCAAAACATCTGACAAGGCTGTCCAGTCACCTCAATAATATTCTGCATTTAAAATTATTAATCATCTCTTTACTTTCTAACAGTTTATCAGTCTTCATGCAGCTTTTAATGCATATACACCTTCAAGTCAGTGACTTACTAATCTGAACCAAAACAGATTTGTCTGCAAACGACTGGCACCATATGAAATTAAAGAGTGTTTCAAATAGTGTGACACCGTTACCTGTAGATGCTGGAACTATTCAAATGATAATGCAAAAGACATAGTACTGGTACAGCTGTTCATAAGCAAGATCGTGGACAACACGAATAAAAACCAGTGTTTCAAAGGCTCATAAATCCCTCTTTCTTCTTTCAATTTCTGTTTTCATTTCCAGGCAAAGTTACGATTAGAGTAAGTTACCATGGAACCTGTTTCAGTTTAGAGATGAATTATTAACCCTCAACAAATAAAACTTTCATATGACCAGCCTTCAAGTTTATCCAGATCCTTGAATGGATCCCTGCAGGCATAAAAAAAACTATCTGTTCAGTAAATACGACATGACAACATTTCAAAAACAAACCAAATCTCTGCCTGGGCCTCACAAACTCTGAACATATGAGTTTATGTGAAGACAGTGAGTCACGCTCGGTACCTCCGCTTCACACTTTCTGCCAAATGAGGCTCACTCTTGAGGTTCGTGTAACTCAACTATGATGTAAACGTGCAGAGTTGCTATGAATATACGAAGTGAACTCCGGGGATCGAAGTGCGGTCTGACTGTTGGCTACAGTTAGACCGCAGGACCTTGCCCAAATCGAGATGTAGTTTTGTGTTGAGTAACTGTTCTTGGGTGGTGTCGTATTAGTGAGGGATGTGTACTGTAACGTATCATCCCCCAAGGTCGAAGGAACAGTACAAGCAATAATGAAACCACATGATGTCATTTTGCTTTTATTACACAAACTCTTATTTTATCCCTTTCTGATCTGACGGGTTTATTCTTTTGAGATCTTTTGAGATTGTTCCCAAGACTAAGCACAAAACATGTGCTGTGTTGTGAGATACAAAAACAGGTGAGTATGTGTCCAAATAATTATTTACGAATATTAACAAGTAACACATCATCATCGCTCCCTCTAATTTTGCTTAGATTTATCTGCAGACAATAACCAAAGCCAGAAACCTGTGCATCATGTTAAGGGGGGAAAAAAAACAACTAAATACAAGTTATTAGGGCATAATATTCAAGGATTCAAGGAGATTTATTTGTCATTTGAAATCACAATTGGTACATGACATGAAGTGTCTGGTATTAAGCTCTTTGTAAAATAATTCAAGTCTAACGTTAATGTGCAAAAACAAATCAATAGGTGACATATTGTTATTTTGTGAAAAAAGATGAAACCAAGTTGGACCAACTTCGTCCACCCATGATTCAGGAGCTTGATCCCCTTTTGGTAAAATTATATCTAAGTTTACCATCTCCTTCCAAGTTTCTCAAAGTTTGAAGACTTTTCGCCTACCTTTCTCTACAACATTGTTTTGCGTCATAGGAGTTTGGACACATTAGTTTCTCCAGAGCTCTCCTAAGGTCCCTCAACAGCATTTAAGGTCTGGACTTTTGCAACATATACTTATTCTTCTTCTCCAGGTCTGTGATATATTTCTTGCTGTGAATTTATGGTCATTGCTCTGTTGACAAAATTTGTAGACAAGACTTCAGCTTCCTGACAGAGGCCCTCACTATAACTCTAGAATACATTGCTATACAGATGAGTTGAGGTCCATAGTATTGACTGTAAGAGGCAAAACAAACAAACTGATATTCAGCATTACAGTGTAAATCTTCATAGATGAATGGGCATCTGCAGTTGCTTCTCTAAAGTCATTGCTGGTGTCCCTTCTGTGCTAGCACACACATTTGAGGTGCAAAACATGACGCGGCCAAACATAGTTTACAGGGATGGTCGCCCCTGCAGACAATGAACTAATTTGGTGTTTCAACAACATCCTCACAAACCCTGTTGGACAATAGGGCGCACTTAGTTTTTCCATTATCAATTCATGTTAGTCTTATGAATAATGACAATGCAGGGTCTGTTAAAATAATACTCAGTTATGTCCTGATACACAAACCCCAAAAAGTGTTTGAAGAAATAGTTCTTTGTTTAACATAACTGAACAATAAAAGTTTGTACATGTTACAGTTGACTTCGAATAAAACCAAGGGTCACGTTTGTGGCCAAATGGCCCTAAAATAATTTTTCCAGAATGTCAAGTGATGTTTAAAACCAGTTTTCAGAGGGAACATGCAGGTTGGTAGAAATTCAGAGACTCGACCAGTCAAGTCTCGCCGGCTTAAAATGATCTGGAGAGTAAGTGAAGGGGAGAAGAAAAAAAACACAAAAGCCCCTCAGATCCAAATTCCACTTGTGAAGATTGAAGCGACAGAATGAAATTAGAATAAAACACCTACAATTTCCTGTTCTCATACAAGAACCATCAACCTGTCTTCCATGAAGTCCTCAGCTCTCAGCTCGGCTTTATTAAAAGAGCAGGAATAGAAAAGAAGGATGGGGGGGGGGCTGGCAGGCAGGGGAGGAGGTGGAGTCGGGTCTCTTTAGTCTAATCAGCGTGTTTATGCTGTAACAGGGGGGAGGTGGGGTGAGGCCTTTTTTGGAGGGGAATGCGGAGGTTGGAGTTTTTTGGACACAGAGCTCTGCTCCTTGGCCGATAATTAACGATCCCTGATGGTGGTGGGGCCAGACAATAGGAGCCTTTCAGTAGGGCTGTGGGACCCCCATTCAGGACCCTTCCTTGCCCGTCATGCACATTGTTGCCCCGCTGTAGCTTCTGCCAGCTGGGAAGAGAGGAAAACTTTGAGATAGCTGGGCCTAGGATCCTATGGGTGCATGAGTCTGTTTGAACTTCCCTTTAATTAAACCATACTACAGGGCTACACAAAAACAAAAACAAACTAAGAAAAACAACTAAGAATAACACCAGAAACACCAGAAACAAATGAAAGCATTTATTAGACTACAAATATTTATCACTCAAAGGTTTATTTTTTTACACTTTACTTCAAATAAAAAATACCAACTAACTTCAGAAATTGGAAAAAGAAAAGCTATATTTGCTGTTGGCAGAACTCCATCAGGCCTTTTGAGACTCAACTTTAGCTTCATGACTTATTTTTTTCTTCGTTGTAACACTGGGGGTCACTGTTTCTCCGAGCAACTTGAGCAACTCCGCCACTTCTCATGTAAGTCAGACAAGCTGTCTGCTCACTGCAGGCCAAACCTCAATTCATGGCCTGGAAACACAGCCTTCCCAACTGTGGTGCTTCTAGTACCCTGATTCTTAAGTCTAGTAACAAAACATCACTCTCATATTGTCATTTAACTTTACCAAAGTTTCAGCCTCATTACACATGTATTTTTATCGCACTGTGTTTCTGGACACACGTGTGCATTTAATCCTGTAGAAGCAAGTCCATGCATGCCTGTTTGTGTGTAACAATAACTGCACCCTCTATGGCCCCTGTCTATATTTAGACTGACCAATTTATGACATCCAGCGAGGTCTAATCTCGCCCCGGCTGCTTCACTGTCAAATGTCAAGGATGCAGGTTAAGTGCTGCTAAAGCTAGAAGTTTCTTTAACCTCTAGGACCATGTCTGTAAATCAAAATGAATTAGAACAATACAAGTTGTGTTACACCATGCCATGTTACATTTAACGTTGTTCTATGAAAGTGGACTTTAATTTTTTTCTGTGTCACAGATGTTATGTAAACAAGCGGGTTTAAACGTAGATGTTAACGTTTCACTGAAAGCAAGCTCCACATGGCAGAAAATGTTAGGATGGACCCAAAATGCAAAGACTGACACAGCAGCTGACGAAGGTGATGATGTATTAACAATACGTAGAACGGTGGAATCACCTGAGCACAGGATGACGAGGAGGAGAAAATCTGCAGACAGAAACCGGCAAGCAGTGGACACAACTGGGAACGAAGAGAACACAGAGGGAAACAGACAAAGAAACGAAGAGGAGCTAAACTGGGTACTAACACAGAGGACGAAGGAACGAGGAGACACAAGGTAACATCAGAGAGAATCCAGCAGTGTGTGAGTGAATGAACCGGGTACAAGTACACTAGGAGTGTGGCAGATGGAATATTGCAAAAGACTGATTTCTTAATTGTGTGCAGCTGTGCAGGGGAATGACTGAGGATGAGAGAGAGAGTGACAGCAGAGATCACGGGGGGGCGGATGACAGGGCAAAATACATAAACTAAACACGTAGAAAACACAAAATAAAACTCTCCAAACTAAATAGGATGGGAACCAAATAAAAAGAACCAACTAAGATCCTTACAGAAATCAGTAAGTGACTGTTGGGTGACCATGACACCCAAAAACAAAATGGTCGGTGTTACTCTGGCTCAGTTAGAGTATAGATCTCACTATGAACAAAACAATGCGGCGCAATCTTCATGGACCGCATCTCCAGCTTTGGAACACATCAGCTTGGATGAGTCCAATCATTCAGTCCACTAGGCATTTAAATCAAAGATTATGAAACAGATATTGGACTGTTGCACTCCTTATAAACATATTTATAAGAACAACTGAGCAAAATAGCAGCAATCAAAATAAAAGAGATACATTTATTTTTAAATGTATTTTATTTTATTTATTATGAAAATATACACAATATTGTTAAAAAAGTACATCAACTGAAAGCACATTACATGAATATGAGTATCATGTATATGTATTCCCTTTGGGAAACTCATATGCACAGATCAAGACTATTCCCATCCTGCCATCATTAATCTATTTAGATCGAGCGGATGGGAAGTACCAAACCTGGCAAGGGGAACAAGGTGGGACCTGGCGCCCCTTAATCTCTCTTTAGGAAGCCGTAATCCCATTACCGAGTTAGGGAGCGGGAGCCCCAGGATTCTGTAGCTCGCTGCCCTCAGCCTGGCAACAAAACTCCCCAATCGCCTTTGAAGCTGCAGATGACCTGAGGGGACCCGTGTCTGATTTCCCGCTGGCATGACAGCAACAGTAGCAGCTGGATCTATGCTTGGGCATTTAGTGTAAGGAGAGTAGACACAGACCTTCAGTGACAGTTCCTGCACACCAAATTACTAAACTCTTACTCAAAACATGTATTATTTGTAGCAAATATAGTCAGTCAGTTTTAAACTACAATGTTATTCTGTGAAATCTATATGCAAGATACCGTCATACATTCTGGTATGCTATTAAATACTCCACTGCACTATAGCATACTACAATGAAATATACTGTAATATGCTGTACTATTCTATCCATTACAACAATAAACTATACTACAAACTACACAGTACCATATAACACTACAATATTCTATATAATTGGCTACACTAAACTAGGCTACACTTCTATACTATGCTATGGTTTACTACAGTACACTGTACTACACAACATTGCACAATGTTATGATCCCTTGTAATATAATATCCTACACTATTCACTAAATCATACTATACTATATTATACTATACTATACTATACTATGCTAGGCTAGTACACTATAATTTGCTTAACCATTGTATACTATACTACACTAAATAACATTCTATATGCTGTGCACCACTATACTAAACTATACTATAATTTATTGCAGTAAGCTATGCTCTTCCCTACTACACTATACTATTCAATGCTACACCATAATATACTACACTACACATTGCTATATTTCACCAAAGTATGCCATGCTAAATTCTATACACCACCACAGTATACTGTTCTATACTACGCAACAATAAAACTTGCTATCATCCACTATAATATACTATACTATGCTATGCTATACTATACTATACTATACTATATTATACTATACTATACTATACTATATGTCATCTTCCACTATACTATACTATACTATACTTTCCACTATACTATACTATACTATACTATACTATACTATACTATAAGTTATCTTCCACTATACTAGTATAGTATACTGGAAGATAACTTATAGTATAGTATATAGTATAGTATGCTATACTATACTATACTATACTATACTATACAATACTATATGTCATCTTCCACTATACTATACTATACTATACTATACTATACTATATATGTGTCATCTTCCACTATACTACACTATACTATATGTCATCTTCCACTATACTATACTATAATACAATATGTCATCTTCCACAATACTATGCTATACTATAATACAATATGTTATCTTCCACAATACTATACTATACTATACTATAATGCAATATGTCATCTTCCACAATACTATACTATACTATACTATACTATACTATACTATACTATACTAAATAAACCATCATAATCTCAGGTATTTTATTATCTGATCTGCTTCATTTCAACGCCTTTCTCTTCCAGTAGATGTTGTTCATTCCTGCCAAAATAGCTAGTGGTTTTTAAAAGGAAATAATAGCCTCAACATTTCCTGTATTCAGCCCATTGTAGTCGGGTGTGGGTTTTTTTTCACTTTCATTCAGCTTGTACCCACATTGACATTTAAGTTTCCTGTGTTGTGTTTTATATTTCTATATATTTATTGTTGTCCTGTTTTCTTTCTTAATAATATGCAATTGAAAACTTTCTTCCACCAGTTTCCTATATGTTTCATTGTCTTGTGGAACGTACATTATTTTAAATCCCTGGATGGGCCCATGAACTTGAAGACGTGCTAGGGTGCACCAGCCTGTAGGTCCGTGATGCACTGAGGAGCGTTTGTGGTTGCACCGCATGTACGGCTACATGCCTGTCTGCTGCTATATCCTTACCGTAAGTGAGTACCAGCACACTAGTCTGTTTGTGTTAGGATGATCTGTCAAAAATGACGGAAGGTTGTTTTGTGGGTAGCAAGCCTTAACCCATCTACGTGTGTCTGCGTGGTCATGAGGAGCTGGTGTAGCTGGCAGTTCGGCTACCCGTCGGGGAACTTTAAGAGCCAATGTTCAGACTTGTGTTGTTTGGATTATTGGGTTCACTATGTATACAAAAAGTCTCTGTATGTAGATTAAAGTTTGTGTGTACTCACTGCTACCTTAGGATCAAACTGGGGTAAAGAAGTGATAACATTTTAATTAGGTTTCACTTCAAACTCATAATGAGCTCTCTTACTCCTGTGCAACAACTTCTCACCCACCATTCCCCTCCTCCTCCAGCAGAAGGAGGGCATTACACCCCTGCGTTTGTATGAATGTGTGAGTCTAAATCTATCCGAGTGTAGGGTTACAGACAGAGCTCTGGCTTTCTCGATTCTAACTTTAGAGTGTTGTGTACATGTGTTGCTTGTGTTTTGCAACCACAGATGCACAGGCTGGCATTCTTTCATTCCAACCCAGACAAGGAAAGAGACAGAGCACAACACACGATTTTTTGAGAAGAGAATATTTGCGGTGAAGTGGTCTTGGAGTTAAGCAAGATCATTTACTGTTAAACACACATTTATGGTTTTTTATTTTCATGACCTCCACTTCCCCACCTAGTATTGCATAATCTGCAAAGTAGGTCAGAGTTTCAGTATGAAGGAAGGGGTGGGGTGGTCAGAAATCCTGAAGAGGTTAAGAGGAGGAGAAAAAATAATTCATATTCACCTTTGTTACTTGAAGTAGCTAGATATCGGTAATATTAAAAGTTTACACTTCTGTATTCTAGTCTCTTCTAAGAATGTTGATTCCTGTTTTAAGGTCCAGCAGAAGAAGAGCATCTCATCTGGGTTACTGAGTGAAACTTTGCTTGAACAATTGATAAGTCAGTCCATGCAGATACTTTTGTCGAGCACTTGTTCGGTACACCTTAGTAGTACTATAATTTGGACCTTGTACCTGCAAAAGTGTATAATGTGCCAAATGGTTGAAAATACAGTACAAATGAACTTGCAGTAGGGAGAATGTGATCTGCATTCAAGTAAACTGTTCGCTTACCAATGGTAGGAGCTCAGATGTATAAAAAAAAGGTGAGGTTGTTTAAAGAGTAGGAACGGTTTTGTATTAAATCACAGACTGGTATACCCTTGTGTAACTACAGAAAACCATTTGGGCTTCTTTATAAGATTTCTGGTCCATATTATCTTGACTGTTTTTCACAAGGTTGGTCCAAGATCTAGTAACTGTGGAGGACATTTGAATAGAGTAAACTAATTGTTACTTTAAGGACATTAGTTTGGGATGATTAAGTTTTGGGACATGGTGCATTATCCTTCTAGATGCAGCATGGTCAGCAACAAGACTGAGGAAGGCTAGGATTTATAGCCCTCTAGATTCCTGGAGCCTTTTGATTCAGGTGTGTTAGAAGAAAGAGAAATTAAAAAGTTGTAGGTCGCCGGCCCTCGAGAGCTAGAATTGCACACCCTTGGGATACAGTGGGCCCAGAAACACAATATTTTAAGAGTCTGCAACTCAAGTTCTTGTCCAACCTAAGTTGATCCCAGATCCATAACTGGATCAAATGGCTGGAGCACTTCCCCAGTATAAGTCAAGTTAATGTCCTGTTAATGACCTGTTAATGACCTGATTATTTGACTCAGGTGTGTTGAAGCAGAAACACATCTCAAACCTGCAGGACACCGGTCCTCGAGAACTGGAATTGCCCACCCCTGCAATAGAACATCATCACCAACTGGAACCAGAATTACAAGGACCAATAGTTTTATGCTGCATACACCAGTTTTGAATATATAATCTGAAATGGAGACTAATTGGAAAGAGAAATAATGTTTTAATCCATTACAGTTCAGTGAGTATGTGGGAATCGTTTAGTGCTCTTTTGTTCTAAATGGGCTAAACTGCTTTATTGTTGAGAGCTTGTATTCTGTACACCTTGGTTGTAGCAAGTGGGTTTTTGTGCTACTGTTACATTTTTCTCATTCTTCTTTTACTCCAACAAAGGCACTTTGTCCCTATTTACCCTTATTTGGAAGTTTTTCTGTAAAACAGAGAGATCGTTGTGTAGGAAAATCTCGGTAGTAGATCCTAACTTCCTAAAATACATTTCTGATACTCAGTTTCAACCTTAGCAAGTTTCCTCGAACATGTCTAAATGTATAAAAGAATCAGGCTTCTGCCATGTTGATTACCAAATTGAACAGTTGTCCCAAATGACGACTGTGAATTTTAGATAGACAAAGCAACTGAGAAAACGGTTAAAACTTACAGTTTCTGTTAAAGCGTTAATTCTTTCTCTGTGCGTCCTTTTTTGGGCTCGTGCACGCTCCCATGCGAGATGTGCTCGATTCTGATTGTCTGCGCTGTCCATCCACATTAGCGGGCCGTTTGTTCCACAGGGCCTGATGTTTGTCCTGGGCCCCCAAAAAGATCTAGGGGTTAGGGTATGGGAGGGGCTGACAAAGCATGGTTAGAGGTGGGGGTGAAAGTGTGAGTGTACGGGGGTTGGGTGGGGAGGTCCTGCCATGGTGCCTGGGTCCTAATGGGATCAGAGGCAAGCAGCGGCATGAGGGGACAAGGTCAAGCTAAGGTGCTGCCAACTCCGGTTAAGTACGAGTGGACCCAATTCCTGTGGGACAGGTGCTCTCTCACGCCATCGCTCCTCATCGCCCCGCTACACAACTTTCTCTGTCCACCCTTGCCCAATACTCCTACCACATTTCCTCTTATTTATTCCCAACTTTTTTGCTTTTTGTAATTCATTCGATTTAAAACCAGGTTTTATTGCCAATGAGGATTTTTTTCTTTGGAACTGCCGCCGAAAGCAGCAAAAATATAGTTGTATTACCAGTATTTAAGCGTTGGCTGAATGCTGTTGCTTCATAGCAAGACGGTACTGGGTTTAAATCCCAGACTGGGATCAAGGGGTCAATATTTGAAAAAAAACAACAACAAAAAAAAGAGATTGTAATTTGTTGTAACCTTCGCAATATATCCTTTGAAAACCAAAACATTTCAACAGATGCTGAATAGTATCTTAAGTTTTGCTGAATGTTAAAAGTATATGTTTTGTGTGTAATTCACAGTTGCTGTTATTATTAGAGTTTCAAAATAACAAAAAAAACAACTTGCAATGGTTATAATATAGGTAAATATTACATGAACATATCAGTTGCCGAAGACATGATGTGCAAATTGTTGCACCCCAATTATTGCACACACTGATATATTTTGAATATTAATGGGTAGTGCGGGCGTTTTCATGTTCTGGGCATACCAGTCTTAAAACAGCACTGATGTATAATTTTTACTTTAAACTGCCATTAGGTGTGAGTATATGTGTGATGGATTAATGATCTGTCTGGTGTGACGCACTCTCAACCAAAGATCGTTTAAGATAGCCACCCTAAGATGATCCTGCCCATGCAAGAAGATGACAGACCACAGATGGATGTTGCTAACATTTTTCATTGGCATACACACAAGATAATTTTATATGTTTGTTTTATCTGTTTTGCAGAATAAGTTTATTTTTCTCTCTTCATTGCAAGATGAAAACATTTGAATTTTTATGTCCTTGATTAACTTTATTCAATAACCTGCATTGCTGTCATAAAATTCATTAGATAATATGGTTTAAAAACACGTTGGAACGTTCCCCAACAATGTTATCTTTGAAACACTGTTTTGTTTTTTTGAAGCTTAGGCCACAAATATTTTGTGATGCCTTTCACCAAGTCAGAAGAGGTTATCTTTAAAAGAGTTGCATTGCAGCACTCAGAAGTGGCCTTATTTTCAATCAGTGCAAAAATCTTATCTAAATCTGCAGAGTAAAAAGCCTTGCTTCTGCAGAATGAGTTAGATGAGTAACCCAAATCTACTTACAGCTGTTTGTTATTGCATGACTTTTTGCTTCAGTGTTCTGCACGATTCCGTTGCAGTGTAAGGTTTCTCATGTCAGAAACCATTGCAATGCAGGAGGTTATGTAACAGGATTCCTGACATGCATCTCTCTGTGTGTGTCGTTTTACTTCCTGAAGTTTGGCGTGTGCATGCACGCATATGAAATGTCGGTTTTTGAAGTCCTGCAAACCCCTCAAATAAATCCAATAGCTGCAGCTCCCATACACAACACACTCCAGATCACAACGCTTTAGGCTGCACAAACATGAGAGACGGGAGTAGTGGCATAGAGGTGCAAACAGTTTTTTTTATGCTGTAAAGGAAGACACCCAAGGGAGATAAACAGCTATCGTGCAAGCATACTGGTGGGCGAGCGGAGAAACCACAGCGCACGTAAGACGGCATACAGGTATAAAGGCTGGTTGTGCTGATGTGGGGGAGATGGGAAAGTTTGATTAACGTACCACCTGGTTTGTACACACAGTCACATGTCACACCCACACATCTGCTCTACTCGGAAACATAACTATGTATAAAGGTGTGAACACGACAGAGATAGCAGAGGATGCTGAACAATACCTAGAAGAAACAAATAAAAAAAGCTCAGAACATTTTGGGTGCTGTTCATTTTTAGTAGTTAAATTGTGACTTAACCAATCACATGGCAGCAATGCACTTAGGCAAGTAGATGTATGAAGAATACTTGCTAAAGTTTAAGTGGATGCATGCATGGATGGATGTGCAACCATGCATATGAATAGCCAAATATTTACAAAATATGTGCGAGTATAAAAACATAGTTAAACGATTAAATGGAATGAACACTTTCACATTCACACACTGCAGATCAGTAGGCAACTTGGGGTTAAATGCCTTGCCCTGGGGCACATTGACGCACGACCGGAGACAATTGCAGTTGAATCTACAACCTGCCAGTTGCAAAATATCTGCACTACCCAGTGACCTGCAGGAATACAACAGAGTGGTAAACTAAAAATACATAAATGTAAAAGAGAAATACCTAAAACAATTAAAAAATTATTAATTCTATACCAAATCTACAACAGCTTAAAACCCTAAGACTTCTTTGCAATATTGTTCTCATTTAGCAGAATCCCCTCTTTTTTTAGAACTCATCTTGCTTATTATTCTTTATTTTTACCAGAAAAAGTGTAAAGGAAGTGGAAGCGACTTACAAAAAGAGGGTTTAACATTGAACTATGACGCAATTTACTCAGTGAGGATTTAACATTAATGATGACGCTCATTTACAGCATTTAGGTAAACACAGAAGGCCCAAGTACCATACCAAGTGCATTTAGATCTTTCAGGGCAAGAGATACTCTCGGTAGAACTGGGTCTTCAAGGATTTCTTGAAGGTGGAAAGAGAATCTGATGCTCTGATAGTGGATGTAAGGTCGTTCCACCAGCGAGGAACCGCAAATGAGAAGAGTTTAGATAGACCTGCACGGGGCTTTGGTCGCGTTAGTTGTTAGTTAGTTAGTAAGTTCCTTGTAGGAACGGAGCGGGCGGGCAGTGACGTAACGCTTTAAGAGGGTGTTGAGGTAGATTGGCGCTGATCCATCAAACACTCTGTATGCCAGCATTAGTGATTTGAATGTGATGCGTGCAGCTAAGGGAAGCCAATGGAGTTCAGTGTAAAGGGGTGTGACATCGCTTTGGCTGGTTGAAAACCAGGCGTTTATATACGTTTATATACTGGTAGCCTGATTACTGGATTACAAGCATGGGCCTGATTGATAGGCCAGGGGGCCTGGCTGCTGGTGAGAAAGAAAGCCAGACGGGCTGGATAGGGGGGGCAGTAAGAGTCTGAGATGAGCAGAAAACCGGTAAACAAAACCTGGGGAACAAGCAAAACCCAAATCTAACAAAAGGATTGAAAATAGTCTTAATACAAAAACAATGAAACACCAGTGATTGATCTAAAAATGAACACAGCTAAGAAAAGGTCAATCAAGAATAAAAACAACAAGAATACAAGACTCAGCACAAATTAGTATGAAAAATGTAAACCCATTGAAAACACCCTCATCTCTCAGTGTTTTCTGTCTCTTGTGATCCCGTTTTCCATCTGATCACTTATTTACCTTCGTTGCATAAAAGGGTTCCTAGTTCCTGGTTTCTTTTGTTTTGCTAATTTCTTTGAATATTCCGTATCTCCATTCATCTTCTGAACAACTCACAATCCTGAAACAAAAATGCTGCTTGTCAGTTGGGCACTATTTAGGTTTTATATGTTTATTTGCAGATTTTACTGCCTGATTGTAATGTTATGTTTTTTTTGGAACATAACCTTGGTTACAATATATGCACAGCTAAGACTTGATTCTGAGTATCTGTGCAGGCTTTTGTTTTGATTGGAAAGATGCAGATTGTGCCGCTTGTCAGAACGGTGTGAATCCCGCTGTCGTCACATCTTTGATTCAGAGCATCTTATCTTATCGGCACACTCTGTGCAGCAGTTATCGCAACAGTTGAACGGAGAGTCCTAACTGACATCTGCGTCTCACCTAAAAGTCAGACGCAGCGGCTTTATGTGGCGTTCAGCGGCAGCGTGTCGCACATCGCTGGACGCGGTTTGATGCAAAAGCACCTGGCGGTTCGTCTGTACGTACATGCGCAAGAAGTATGCAAGCATTGACCATTTGCAGTCACAAACAAAGTGTGTGCATGAACAACACAAAGTGACGCAGGAAAATGACACACAAAAAAACATAAACAGGAAATAAGAAAACACCTGTGTGCAGACTGCACAAACCACTTATTTAGAGCGATGTTTCTTGCCACAGTTACCAGGCAAGGTAGGTAAGAGGCTGTAGTGTTTTTTGCATACAGTGTGGTTTGAGTTTGCCCACACTATTGTTTTTTCTTTTTTTTTCTCACATCTCCATCTGAGCACGTTTGCAGCAGAGTTTTGTGAAGCGGGACGGTGTTTGTGAGCTCCGTCTCCGCCTCACCACATCACTGGGAGGCTGTGTATTTTCTGAGTGAGTGCGTTTGTGTGTGTTCGTGCATGCGTATACACATCTAGGTGTGCGGGGTTGTCATGTGGTGTGAGCCATGCAGCATCACGGATGTTTCCAGTCATTCCGCTCAGCAACCAGAGTTAGCAACAGATATAGGAACTCGGTGTTCTGATATTATCATAAGCTGTTCTCCTCGGTTTCTGTTTCCCTGTTTGCTTTCTCCGTTTCCTCTTTTAAAAAATCACTTCAATTTTATTTGAGTGCTTTTTTTAGGAAATAAAAGTCTCTTTATTGGCTTTATTAACATGCTGTTAAACCCCTTTTTTTTACTATTTTGACAGTAATTGATAGTTGATTTTTTTTTTATTCTGTTCATCTCTTGGTTTCTATTTCCGCCTCTCCCTGTACCTGAGTGTTGCAAACAATCTTGCAGAGCCACCGCTGCCACCGCCGCTGCAGCGAACCCAGAACCAACTTGAGGAGAAGGTAACCTCAACTGATGCACAATCACAACAAGTTGGCACGAGTTGTGGGGTGAAGTTTGTAGTTTTGTTTGTTTTTTTGGAGGGGGGAGGAAATTAACTGGGGAGAACATGACTTACAGACACATTTTTTTTCGTCTGATTTTCACATAAACACCCCCTTTTTTATGCTAACAGAGGTGTTGCAGCCAGACTGGTGGGAAAACCAAAATTTAAATATCTCCTACACGGTGCAAACAGACTCCCTCGCTTACAGTAATTCATTGTTTTAAAGAGCCTTTTGACTCAGTTGTCAATGGGAACTTGTCTACAATATGACAAACAACTTCTGGGTAGTGGCAGCTGTGCCATCAACACTGCCGTTTGTTTCGAGATGGATTTAGATAAACGCAGCCGGGTAGAAGTTTATCATGAAGCAGCATCTCTGGCAGAATTTAGTAAATTTGTTGTTGAAATGTTGAGATTAGCTTAAAGGGAAATGTCTGATTTTTATTTAAAACGTAGGATTCAATCACATTAACTGGCATCACTGATAAAGGCGGGTAAAAAGTCTCCAATTGGATTCATGTTTGTTTTGAGTTTATTTATTCAGCCGGTTAATCAAAGGCTCAAGGCTATTTTTAACACCAAAACAATTAGAAATCTGAAACGTATGCAAAGAGCATATTTTTCAGTCCTTTCCCCTATTATTTTTGTTCCAAATTCAGTCTTTTCTCAATATTTATTCTGCAAGTTTGATCAAAAAAAATGTTGTCACCTTCTCACCCTTTATTAAGGCACAATAAACAGCTATTTATGATTCATAAAGTGTTCGCAGGTGAATTAGTAACATATGTATAAATCAAATGGAAGCATTTATTGTAAAGTGTTAGCACCTTTTTTTGTTTTTGTTTTTTTTATGAATCTGTTTAGTGGAAATGAGTAATGAGCAAAGGAGGAAAAGAAGAGCCACAACGAAAAGAGTGTGGGGTCCTGAAACTGAGGCCTCTGTCAGCAAGGCTGCTTCCCCTTCAGTGCGCCTTTGATGTGCGGCGGCGGACCGCAATACAGTCAAGTGTATACGAGTGTGTTCGTCTGTTTTTAGTCCCGAGGTGGACAGGGGGTGGGAGTGGGAGCGTGAAGAAGCGGACTTGATAGGGAGCGGAAGTGAAGATAAAGAGAGGCATTGATGGGAGTTACCCTTTTTTCCAGAGATGTGCACACACAAACACACGAGCAGTGAAAGGTCCCGTCTTTCTGAGTCTCACACACTTGTACAAGAGCACACTCAGAAAGATTCCTCCTTTGTCTTCTTCCCGCGCCCACAAACAAAAACTTTGCTCCCTGCTGCTCTGCTCAGTAAGTGGGCCTCTGTGCTCAAACTCTGTCCATCATTCTCCAGTAATAGTCAGGTGCTTCTTTTCTTAGCCAGAGAAATCGATCTGTAGTCCCTGTGCACGTGTGTGTGCACGTGTTGTTTCTGTTTTTGACTGCATAACTGACTGCAAAGCTCCAGAAGAGAAAGGGTGGTTCAAAATGAGTCACTGCAGCTGAAACAGTTTTTCTTCATGCTGATTGTTCCTTGCAGATTCAAAAAAAAGAAGAATAAAAATGAGTCATCACCTTAAGGGCACAGACTGAATTTACTTTTTTTTTTTTTTTTTTTTTACAAAAACTTGAATTTTTTGAGTTTGTTCTTGGTAAAGTAACTCAAACTCACAGGGCTTTTAATCTTTTTGATTGATTTCGAGAAATGTCAAAACAGAGCAGATTACTGAGAACCAAACATGTACATGTAGGTCCATGTGCATCGGTCCACATAAATTGAAATAAATTGGGTCTAAGCAGTTTTTATCAGAAAAAAACATTTGGCAAATAATTTCTAAGTGACTATTTACATAACGTCCTGGCAAGATTGTCTTTATTTAACCTCATATTTCCGCTTTAATTGACCCTGTAGTTATAAAGATCATATCAATAACTGCTAAGAAACATCATTCCCCTTAACAAGATGGTTCAGGCGGTTACTTCTGGTCATGCCTGCTTCTTCAAAAGGGTTAAGGTCAAACAAGTTTATTAAGAAAGCTGATATCATCACAGTGAATATAGAGATAAGAAAGAGTTAACTGGCCTTTTCAACTCGAGGACTACCTATAGCAGGGACATCTTGTTAATGAGACCAGTCTTGTCTATATATTATCTTATCTATAACACATATTGACAGACAAAGATAACCTAAATCAAATTAGATTACATTTTTTTTAGTGAACTATAGCTTTCCAAACCAGAGTAACCAGCACAGGTGTACAGAGGCTGCCTGCAATCTTAGACCAACGACTGCTTCTACCAATTATGAGTGGTCATCCAGGTCCCACAGAAGCACACTAGCAGCTTATGTTCTTTTGCTGAAATGCTGTATTTGCTTCACACCGGCTATAGCTAGATGCCTATCCAACTAAATGAATATATTTTCATCATCAGTTCACACAAATACTTTCTAAGAAGCCATGGGGATGAACAAGATGGTTTAGGTGGCTGAAGTGCTTTAGTTTACGTTTTGAATTCCTCTGATACTTACTAGATGAGTAATGTGCTCTCACTGTTCGTCCGTATTTTAACCTTATGTGGATAATTACTTTTACTTTGGATCAATAAAGAAGCCTTAGACATGTCTTTGTAACCTTCTTCAGATTTTTAGATGTCACTATTGGCGTACTAATCGACTTATTTGTTCTCAGTGCTTGAACAGGTTCATAGTCAACGGGTTTGTAAAAATATTTATTTTGCTAAGTTAGTCAAAAACTATATACAGACCCTTATTGATTATAAATATTAATAATTAGATCCAGAGTGTGTTCCTGTTTGAGTGTTGACAATTTAACATATTGAGCCAACCCCTCGCCGTCAACATGGATTTTAAACTCTACCACAATGACTAAACTGTCATGTCATATTCATCTCAAGAACCAGATGATTTATTTAAAAGCTAACATTTTTAGGTTAATAGAAGGGTAGAAGATAATTTGCCCCCACTTTATGTTGCCATATAGTTTCTTTTTAAGTGATTATAGTTTTTACAGATCAGGCAGATACTAAGCTACGGCATGGTTTGGGAAACTGAGCAGCTGTTTCCCCATAGAAATGTGGTTGAATCTGGTCATTGATGACTAAACAAACAGTATATTTTAAAGAAGCTCAGTTGGTTTGAATAGCTTAGTGAAATGACTTAAGCTTACTGACAGATTTGTTTTTGTTGTTGTCGTAAGAAATTAAAATGTAAATACAATACAATAAATACATGTAAAACCAGAATATTAGTGTTAAAAATACTTCTTCACAGCTTTGTTTAGGTAATCTAATCTAATATAAATCTACATAGTTTACTAAAATGTTTCTTTCTTCTTTTGTGCTTAAACGTTTGTAATGTTATGGAATATCTTGCGTTTAATATTATTTAAGAAAAAACTGAGGAAAAACGTACACACTGGTGAATTTAAAGCTTCCCATAATATAAACGATTCCTTGTTTTGACCTTGAAAAATTACTTGTTTGGTAATTTTTTATTCAAAATGTCATAATTTTTATCATTTTTTGAGTAATACAATAGAAGAAATTTAAAGGACTATTTCCAAGACAAATAAACTGTTCAGATGAATGTTTTTGGCCTACTCTTTATGCTGGCAAGTCAAGACGACCAGGTGCTCCCTGCTAAGGCCAGACATCACTTTAACAGGGGGCAGCGTGAAAGCTGGATGGCACAAACACCAGCCCTTCTGTGGGCAGTCGGTCTGGCTGGACAGAACCTCTTAAAAGGAAAAAGGATAAAGAAGGACTTTAAAAAAATGAATGGGTGAAATTGTAAAAGTCCAATAAGAACACAGGAGGAAACAAGAGAATCACCAAAACAAGCTTCACTCTCCAGCCTGCCAGCCCCCGACATTTACATTAGAAGAGGAGGGCCACAGTGGGCCTGTGGGCGAACAGAGGGAAGGCGGAGGAGAGGTCTGACGCACTGTTGGGAGGCCGTAAACACTGTAAGGCAGTATCTCCATGGAAGCCTCTACAGTTCTCTGAGGCATTTAATCCCCCCTGAATCCTCCTCCGTCCAGCCGTTAGCCCCCCAGGTCTACCCAAAGCCAAGTATTCTGACCGCTGAGGCCCCTCGCCCCGCCTGATGGCACGGTTGTCCGGCAGAGCAGATGTGCGCAAAGCGGTGGCCTTGGATGACATGATCCCCTGGGCTTTACAGAAAGCGACGGAGGAGGAGAGAGGACAAGGCTGGCCTTGGTAGGGAGGCTAGGCGATTACGCTATATGTTCACTGAACATCTCACAGTGATGCTAGCAACCATATGTCATGTGTTTTTAAGGAAAATTGTCTTTGATACTACTAAATTTACTATTACTACTAACCCATGCAATGTAGCTTTGTCTGATGCAAGCAGGCCCTCTGTATTTTAGACCATAAGCTTGTCTTCTGATCTGATTTATCCTGAGATTGCAGATGATGTGGTTCTGTTTGCTTCATCAGACCGTAGTCTCCAGCTTTTGATGGAGCAGTTCAGAAGACTGTAAGGTGGCTGGCATGAAAGGTTTTGAGCCAGAATGGGGTAAAGTGCCCTCTCCAGCTCAGGGACTTGGGCCTGCCCTGTGTGGAGGACTTTAAGTATCTCCATTTGTTCACAAATGGGTAAGAAATGAGGTGGGAGGTCGATAGATGAATTGTTGTACCGTCTGCAGTAAAGAGAGAAAGACTCTTTACCAGTCTGTCACGTTGTAGAGAGACCTGAGCCAAAAGGCAAAGCTCATGATTCAGCAATGGATCTAGGTTCCTACTCTTATCTATTGTCTTGAGCTTTGGGTAGGGGCCGAGTGAAACAAGATTGTGGATGCAAGCAGAGTCACTGGCCCAGGTGGCTTGGGAGAGTGAAGTCTGGGTTTCTAGGTTTAAGCTGTTGCCTTTTTGGCCTGAACTCAGATGAGTGGAAGAAACTGAATGGAGGGATAGATGGACCTTACCTGTACTCCTTTGGTACAAAGTAGAGTAGAGATACTGGCATCGGATTTTATCTGTTTTAACACAATAAATGTTCCCCGGAAACAGATTCACTAGACAGTTGTCACTCCTTTTCCGACTATTTCACTATCACATAATTTTTTGCAGTTTTACATCTAGAAAAGGTTTCTTCTAATGAAATCATTGGAGAGAATCAAAATGAAACAAATAATGAAAAACGAAGAATTGAGCCATATGTGGTTTCTTTGGCATACTGTTTTACTATAGGAAACTCAAGGTACCACACATAAACCTATAGTGTTAGACTACAGTGCTTAGATGGTAGAAAAGCAACTGTCCTCTAGGACTGACCTGCATCTAGCTACATCCATCTTCCCACACGTTCGACTAGATTCTGTTGCTGAAAAGCATCCCCACGGCATGATGCTGCCAGAATCATGTGTCACCATGGAAATGGGGAGCCCAATTGCAGTGTCAGTGTTACATCTTACATCTTTATTGCTGGAAACCTTTTGTACATTTTCATCCAGAAATTTGCTGATCGCAGAACAAAAATCTGTCTTGGCAAGGGGTTTTATTTCCTCACCTGAGCTCTGGATCTCCGAAGCTCCTTACAGAGTCGAAACAACTTTCATCTCTCCCCTTTCCGCTTTTTAAGGATGGCATGGGACTGCATGTAGGTTTGTGCACAGTGAAAACAATTTCTCATTCAGCATCTCAATGTAGAGCCCTTTTACCAAGGCCCAATTCGTCAGCCTCCCCGTTAGCTCTTGTGTTCGGCACTTCAGTCGCATGGAGAGACAGAGAGAAAGAGAGAGAGCGGGAATCAGTTGAATGATACACATGAGAGAAGTTAAAGGGTAGAGGAGGGGGGCTTCAGGACTTTTTTTTGTCAACAAAAGAGAAAGAGCGAGGGAGATTGAATGCTTAGAGAGAAAGGAGGGAGGGTACAAGAGAAAAGTAGAGAAAGCGGGAGCAAGTTTGCCGAGCTGGAGTGGGCAGTGGCTACCAGGCGCTCAGGAATTCATGGTCGATTTGTTCTTGTCCATGAACAGCTTAAAAAAAAAAAGCCTGAAGGGCAGGAGAGACCAGTGAGTTGAGGTGTAAGCAACAGATTGCAGATGCGTCCATTGGAAAGGGCTCCTTGTGAAAAAAGTGGGTCCTCCTCTTTGAGTACCGAGCCACCCTTCAGAGAAAAGAGCCCTTCTCTACTGTAAAGGAGTGCTCGGGACATTGTGGGGCTTGTCAATGGCTCTCGGCTGGGGCACGGTCTGAATACAAGGAGGCCCAGTGTTCGGCATTGCAGCTCTTTCTATGGAGGCCAGAACCGTAATAGGGGCCCCAGGGAGCTCTACAGGGATTTTAGAGGGCCCAGTTTTAATGGAGACTAAGTCCTTTTAACTGGTACATTGTGGGTCTTTCTCTTCCTCTGTCCTGGAGATTGGGGTAGAGAGAAATTCCTCTGCATATCAAACAGAACGTCTTCATTTCTAATGAACTCTGGATGGATTAAATTCCTGGGACACAGTGTGAGACATGAGGGATGGAGTGATATTGTTCGTGTCAGGAGGTGAGGGGAAGTTTATGCATGTGTGTGTCAGGTTTTGTTACTAAAGCCGGCGGTTCTGCAACCGGCCTGCCACAGGTGAGCTTAGAGCCAATCAGGGCCTGTTAAAGCACCTGCCAATCAACGCAGTGGCCCACTGAACCCAGGGCAAACCTCCAGCTGTTTTCCAGTGTGTGTGAGTCCAACTCGGCGTGCTGAGTCTGCGCAACTGTCTCAAGGAACTTCGGTCAGGAGTTGTTTCCATGCTGTGTTTCATTTTCCCATGAAATCATTCTTTTATAAGCGCACACATTTATTCCAAAAACAGGGTATAATCATTTATGGTATTGAGGCAGATACGCACAAACACAGAAAGCTGGCAGCTCACAGCGTGGTTACCCGATACTTAGAAAAGACCAACTTTACACAGTCACCATGACCGCGACAGAATGCAGCAGAAAATGTAGCCGATAAACAAAACGCCGTCCAACGGAGCGGCCATAGGTTTTCCCCTAACCTCACCCAGCAGTCTAAATTTGAAGTCCAGAACTGAAGCCAATTTTATATCTCTGTTCGTGTCACTCTCCTTGCAGCCTGGCTGTGTTTATTCCACCTCGGCATTATTTCTTCTGGTCACCCCATCATTTCAGTAACTGACCATTAACAAAATGGTATCTACATATCTGCAATTGCAATGTAAGCAACGATTGAGTTGACAATAATAATAATTGCTCATAAATGTATTGGCCCAATAAATATCGTGCTGGAGACAGCAGAAGACAAGGAACAGAGGAACACTAAAGGAACACTAGGGAGCCACGAGGCGGACGACGAGAACAACAAGGAGACAGACATAGACCTGGGAGGAACAAAATGGGAGAAATGAGCGGCGAATACAAAGAAGGACCATGTTTATATACTGGGATTGTGAGAGATGGAACAAAGTAATGACCTAATTACAGAAATGATTACTGGTGTGTGTGATTATAGGGGAAGTAGACAGAGGGAAAGAGAGAAAGAGCACAGGTGGAACAGGAGAAAACAGGGAGGAAGAACAACACAGAATAATAACTGAAAACATAACTTAAACCGTGAGACCATGACATAAGCAACCTACAGAGATTTAAGCATATGAAACACACTGGGGGAAACAAAATGGGTGCCACATGACATTAACACAACAGAATAAAATAAGTCCCAAACACCCCTCATACAAAGAAGTCCGTGGTTTAGTCCAATGAGAGCTTCAGATATTTTAGCCACACACCCTTTGCAACAAGGAAGTCAAAACTAATCCCTCAGTAACATAGGAGTGTTATTATGTGTGAAACTCCTTCTAAACATAGCAAGGTGTGATTGGAAATAAACTCTTTTTCTTTTTTTAAACATACTATATTCGAAGTAGTGACTAATAAGTAAAAAAAAAAGATTAAGTAAGATTAGCTAATATGTTAAGAGTGAAAATACAAGAAAAACTAAACAAATATGTGCACCCGTGCACACTAAATATACATAAATAGGCTTTTTTAGACCTAACCTAGCATACATTAAACAAACCTTTATCATCTATGAACCTTTGAGCAGGATGCAGCTCTTCCTGCAGAATCCCCTCATCCCACCAGCTGTGTGCGCATGGATGAGTTTGTGTGTCCTATCTATGCATACAATAGAGATACAGTTGGACGGGAGAACATAACACCTATGACTCCCGGGTTCCTTCAATTGTTAGGCAGGAAGCTCGCTCCAGCTCCAGATAAAATAAAACAAGAAGGAAAATACCCGAAGACAGCAAGACAGAGGGGGATAACGTGAGGAGGTGGCGAGGCTTCCTCACCTCAGAGAGAAAGTAGTGCAAAGGTGAGGGTCAGGGAACAACAGCGAGTGTGTGAACAACAACAAGATGAGCAGGAATGGTTAGTCAGGCCTGTGGTTTCAGAAGCTGTGGTTCAGCGAGTGTACAAAGGAGAGAGACCCCAGAATGACGCACAGCCTCTTGCCACCTGTGAACATGGAAGCCACAAACATGTGATGCAACTGACTCACCTCTACAGCAGCCATGGAAAATAGGACTATGTTTTTGTTTTGTTACTGATCAGGAAAAATGTATAATGTGTGTTTTGGAACAAAACGTGTAGCTTACCATGAGGGCATTCCGAACACACTTCACAGTCTTCAGTCAGATTGATAGTTTTTTTTAACCCCGTTCATTGTTCCAACAGACGGTTCAGGTTCAGGAATCAGTCAGAGCGGTTCAGTTTTTAACCGCATTGTCGCAGCCTTAGGAATCTAAAAAAATATACAACACTAGCATCAGAACTGAGAGCAATGACAATAGTTTTTTCCTCTGACATTTAAACTTTTTTTCGTTGAGATTCAGTGGATTTCATTTATGTTCAAGCCTCCTTGTGGTCCGAAGCGATCAGCAACCTCACCCAATTCAAGGAATCTCGCGTTTGATGTTTATTGAAAATGATCGGTAAAGGTCTTTTTAATGAGAATGCTTGTGGGGTTTTGACTCATATTTTATCAATATTTGAGCATCTAAAGCCAAAATGTGTGTTTAAAGACATTCTGTATGGGTACACGTTCATTTGTCTCAGATTTTACCATCTAGAGTCAAAATCTATGTTAATAGACAAATAATTTATAACTTTATTATGGTGTCTTAAACTGAGACAGAAAGGCAATGTTGGTGGTACAGCAGAGAAAAAGCTAATATTCCTAATAACGATAAATATTGGTTATTGACCATAAACACAATAATAATATCGGATATAGGTATCGGCCCGATTTTTCATATGCAGCCGTAATTATAACAAACATTTAGAGACTAGGTCTGTGTTCATACAGCAGCCAAATGCAAACCAACTCAAATTTTCTGACCCACAAGCCTCGGATCTCTATCATCTTCACGCCCCATCTGCATTCAGGTGTGTACCTTTTTCATTTGTGGTAATAATTCACACATTTTTACAAAGCCTCCCGTCGCATTTCTCACTTTGAAGTAATTTAGGTGAGACATATATCTACACCAGAAGAGGCCAGACATGGTAAATCTGGGAAAAACAATGGTCAAGCAGTCTTTTTTTATTTTAGTTTTGTTCCTTTGCTTCTTTTATCATCTTGATACAGTCGGTAGACCATACAGTGATCTATTGACTATCCACACTTTCCTGAAAAGGTTTTTATGCTTTTCTTATCAATATACTTTTTTATATTCAAGGTCGAACCCCTATCTTGCCTTCACAAGTGCCTTAATTCCTCATAGCATTGTGTTAGAAACACCCTTAAGAGATTTTGATCCATTCTGACATTATCACATCCCACAGTAGCTTCATGTTTGTCGGCTGCACATCCACGGTGGGAATTTCCTGTTCCAGAAATCCCAAATTGCCCCCTCAAGGTTTGAGAGCTTGTGGCCATAAAAGGGTTTAGATGATGAGTACAGCGTTGTTTGAAAGGCGTGAATGGGGTCAGGTTAGCGGTGGCACTTAAATATTGCTTAGTTGCCACTAATCTTTAATCTCATCTTTACATCAACTGCTATAAATGTTGATACTAGATACTTTTTATTATAGTATCAGATTATTTTTTGCTATCAACCAGTTCATTAAGCTTAGCAATGTAAAGCATGTGATTTGAAGGTAATTTCTCATTGCTCTTAATTAAAAAATCTAGAAAAACAAATATAAAATATTCAACCCAAACAGCTATACAAATATACAGCTTTCCTTTATCAAGAATAAAGTCTGGGATCGTTTTTCAGACGCAAAAATTTGATACACTATTTTGTTCCATAAAAAATAATTACAATCCCCTGAGTCCTTTCAACATGGACATTTTCGTGACAGCAGTACCTCAGGTAAAAGTATTTAACTCACACCATCCTTTAAGTTGACTGAAACCTTGTCAGAATCAGAAACTGAACTACCTCATAATAACAAACGGAAAAAAAACACAAAGCACATGGAGCCAATCAGCACGAGCTCCTTTCCTGAGATGAATCATGTCAGTAAACAATGAGGCAGAACAATGGTAAGTCTATCTGAAGCCTTGAGCCAGGTTTCACAGTAACTCCTGGATCGCAGCCATGTGTCATCTGCAGCTGCAATTTATTCTTGCAAAACTCGGAGCCTTGACTGTGGCAAAGGTAGATCTCTGTGTGAGTCACGTATGAGTGTGAAAGCAGCACATGGGGCGCATGCGTCAAAAGAGGTGGAGGTAAGCGGCTGACAGCTACTTGTAGGAAGGCCTCTCGATATATGGGTCGCGTCCGCCAGCCAGTAATCCTCTGTGATGTTGACCTGTTTGCACAGCAAGCCGGTTTCTCACCAGCACAGTTACGTAAAAGCTGACAGGAGCCAGAGCTTAGACAAACACTGACAGAGACCAACCGAGACATCAGTCCACACTTGTCCTACTTAATTCCCCTGAGCTTCACAATTAGAAAGGCATTTCTCAGAGTTTGTACTTGTTTGTAATGGTGGAAAATGAAGCAGACATGAGCTCCAATGATTGTGTTGGTTGAATAAACAAAGATGACGCGACTGGTCAAGACTTACCCGTACCCCGGCTTTATCAGATGCCACAACCCAGTAAGATGATGGAAAATAACTGGTGTTGCCACCTGCTGTAAAAAGCACACGTCTCTCCAGCTGAGACATGCAAATGATGGAGCTCTGTTTTTGGTAATCTGTGACAAATTAGCACTTCTTTATCTATGCTCTGATGTTTGTCAATCACATCTGCAGGGATTAGTTTGGATGGTTTTGCAACGCAAGTTATTAGTGTACTTTACATGCTACAACTAAACAAGGAGCGAGACAATGCCACAAATCTCTCCAAGGATCTATCCATCATGTTTGCACACAAAGTGGACACTTTCTTTTCTTCCCAGCATTGTTGCAAAATAGCTTAAACGAGGGTAAATGTAAATATCAGCATTTTCTCCAGATTGTGTGTAGGCTTTGACTGGACCACACGTGAATCTTTTTTGATTCCAACCATTCATTTGAAGCTCTGTCTTTTGTGTGAGGTGTCTAAAGCATTGGATAGAAAAAAGCACCAGAGCATAAGAAGTAAAAAAAAGGGCTTGTCCCTGAAAGCGAGACATTGGCCAACTCTTTACTCAGGCTTCTTTCTCAAAGAGGTTGGTTCAGTCCCAACTTTGGGCATCAGCACGCCTGAACTGCATGTTGTCTTCTACTTCCCTGTCTGCCAAACCCGAAGTCAAAGCATAACTGATGATTAAAAAAAACAACAACAAAAAAAAAACGTGATAACACATGCGGAAAGCCAGCAAATGGAATTTAATCGGCACATAACTTTTTGTTTATGTTGGAAAGGGGGCAAAAGCATGAAAGCCATGAATGTTGCAACCGCATCAGGAGCGCTTCGACAAGGCACCAGGTTACAAAAGGGCACGTTCAACCAGTGAAAGGGAGGTATGCTGCTATTGCTGCGTATCTGTTGTTGAGAAAGTCTCCCAGACTTCTCACCGAGTTCAGATCTGCAAGTATTTAGAGAATTAATAAAGACACCCAACGCTGACATATGTTTACCTGTTGCAAGAGGGAGAGACTGCTTTGCACCATGCACCCAGCAGCTCTGTTTTTTTCTCTCTGCAAGCAGTTATTTATTTAGAATCAGGTTTCCTCCCCTTCACATT
>JAVLVB010000135.1:98972-114400 GCA_032876305.1 Orestias chungarensis | reverse complement strand
CACGTTTCTTATCTGGTCATAACACACTTCCCCTCACCCGAGGGAAGAACAGAATATGCCATTGTTGTTCTATCACATGGTTATCCTGTCAGCACAAACATAGTTATCTTGTGTTCCATCACATGGTTACCACATGATTATCTTGGCAGCACACACAGACACTCTTCACTACATATTACATGAACATATTTATTCAACACTGTCAATGTGACTGCTTTCTGGTTCATGGTGAGGGCATACCCGATGGCAATAAATCATTGAAAGCCAGCAAATGCATCATAATAAACCCATCTGAAAAATGGAAAACATTCGATGTAATGTACAGGATTTATGTGCATGCTCACAGTCGGCCTGAGGCTGAATCGGGCCCTAAACAGAATTTAAACCAGGACCCTACACCAATCATCTATACTTGAATGACCATTCATTATACATTTAGCATTATAGAGTAACTAAACTCCAACATAATTATTTTTTTCCAAATAAAGTATTTCAGTTGTTATGTTCTTGTAAAAATAGTGACATTTTAGTGTAAACATCCAAAAACCTTTTAAATTCTGGTCTATAGGAGTTGGAGTTCAATCTCGTTTTACTTGAGATTATTTAAATTTACATGAAAATGTAAACTTTATGAAAGTTGGTTACTACTATGGACAATACAAAATGCTACCAATGGTTCTGCTAACATCCCGTTACCCCTCAGGATCTGGACCTTTCCTGTCCTTCTACTGTGTCAGCACCGTCTACAGGCCTCGTTAAGTTAAGACCTCTCCAAGTGAGACTTAGACCTGCTGTGCACCACCAAACCTCCTACAACCTGCTACCAACGTTACTCGCTAAACACCCTCCACTCGTCCCTGCACATGACCACGCCACTCAATCTCTCATGGCACCGCCCACTCAGGTGGAACGCTTTCAAAACGTGTCGAGAGGTGAAGTTATGTTCTCATATGGGAGCTATTTAGGCTTCAGTTAAAAAATACAAATAATATTATATTTTAATTAAATGTAGAAATGAAACCCTTCTACTTAAATCTCTTAAGCCACATCACCTCAACTTTGCACGCATTTAAAAAAATGAAAAATATCTTTTTTTTTTTTTTTTTGGACAGCTAGGGATAAGATTCCATTGTATTGAGATAAAACCAGCATTTAATTAGGGTTGGGCATTTATTGTGTCGCATTTATGTATCTTATATGTGAAGTAGGACACAATCAAACAATCAAAGTAATAATAGGATGTACACAACAGAGATTTGAGACCAGAAAATGTGTCCCTCTAAACAAATCTGATCATTATTGGGAGAAAAAGCTCTTATTTAGGACACCCCTGATTAAGATATTGCAAAAAGAGTTGAGTGCTTCCAGGGGGCGCTGTAGCCGATTGCATAAGTGACTTCATCTCAACCGCTGACACAGCTAACAGCGTTAGCTCTGAGTGGAGCACGGCTGTCAATCCAAAGTCCAGCATTGATCCGCTGTACAGTAAGCCAGATGCATTATGAGATAGATCATGTAGCATCCAGTCGAAGTTAGAGAAGGCCAGAACTGATAGTTAACAAAATAAAAGCATAAAACCCTATTTACCATAAACGTGTCAAATACACCTTTACAGATCATATTGACCGCTTTTGTAAACAGACTAAACGTGAGCTCAACCCATTAATATCCCCAGTCACCACCACCGAAAATGGGTTTAGCACGTTTTTATCAGACAGCTCTGGCGACGGCTGCCAGACTCAAAAGGACTTTCTTTATTTATTTCACCCTCTTCTGTGAGGATTTTGGCAATGCGAGCACATTTTTCCGAGATGCGTGAAGAGAATGTTGATACAGTGAACTTGTCAAGCCACGCTCCCCTTGAAAGCGATTTATCTTGTTAACAGCGGGTGAGTTGGATACGAGGATGATTCACAGAAAAGGTTAGCAATGTCAGTTCAAACTTGCAGCTCATAAGGTCATGCATATAGAGTCTGCATATAATTCTGCAACTGAAAACGGCAGTGAAAAAGTATGCAGTTGAAAACTTGATTTGTTTCAAACCGGTAGATGGAAACACACCTACTTAGCCTCGTCTGCTTTTGTCTCCCTTTAAAATTTACATGACATTTAGACAGCAATTTCAGAAATTGTATCATGGAAAAACCACATACTTTGTTTATTTTTGAAGTATTGCATTAGAAAAGGTTGATGGAAATAACTTTGCCACTTTATACAATAGCTTGTGGTGGTTTTAAGGAAAAAAGGAGATAAAAACACATTCAGCTTTTTTTAACACTTCCTGTTTATTACAGCCGCTATGACATAAACATCTTAAAAAAATACAATTTTTGGTTGATCAAACCTGTAGATAAAAAGAGCTGTTTTTTTTTTGTGACATTATAAAAGTTACCTGAAAATTCTGCTTCTACTGAATCTATCACACATACCTATCAAAGAAAACCAGTGTGAGGTTTTCACTGAAAATATTTTGCTGATCCTTTTAATTTTACGCTTCTTGTCAAAGTTAGCACAGCTATCTACTAAGAAAATTTAGAGCATATGATGCTTCCTTTTGCTGACAAGCTTCATGGAAATCGTAAATATAATTTTACACCAGGACTGCCCACAAAGCCAAAAGCATCAGGTCTAATCACCGTGGTGTCAATGTGCCTGATGTTAATCCTGGAAATAATCTGTGAAGAAGCATCAAGAAAAAGATGAGTGACAATCTGGGCTTTTCTAACACCTCAACTGACTCCATACCGCGCTGTGTTGATGTAGGAAATATTGCAAAAGCATCAAACACACAGAAATTTGAAACGTGTTATGCAATACAAATTTCTTCTAGGAATTCAGATTATCTGTAAAGTAAAATCAAAATGTGTATTTTGTCTCTGAGAACAAAAGAGAGACCAGACACCCATTACTGAAGTAATACACCTTGTGATTACTCTCCCTCTCTCTTACACACACACCTTCAGTGACATCATTGTGTACCAGTACCGATAAGGCCAACAGTCAACGAAAGCAATGACATGTTGCATTCAAAAAAAAAAACCTAGAAGGGTCAAGCGATTGACTGAGACAACCACAATGCAACGCGCATACACACACACACACACACACACACACACACACACACACACACACACACACACACACACACACACACACACACACACACACACACACACACACACACACACACACACACACACACACACAGACACACTGGGTGAACCAGACGTAGTTAATGATTAGTGGAGTAATAGGCTCTGCTATTGCACCTGTCACACCAAGGATAGTATGACTCCCGCCTGTTCCTGACAAACCGTCATTGTTTTCACTGGCATGAAACACTGACCCAGAACAGCCTGTCTGTGTATCTGGGGGGGTCTTCGTGTGATTATGTTTAAACTTTAGCTACTTTTCACCGGGTTGTGTGTGTGGAGCAGGATTGGAGCGTAGCTGCACTTTAAAACAAGGTTGACTGAAAGTCCACTGCAGAGGCAGCAGTTCGGTACACAAGGCCAGGCTCTTCTGTGACCGGCTAAGTGTTTAACCCTCAGCTCTCTTCGGCGTTAAAGTTAAATATCTACTCCAAGACAGGACGAACTCATGCTATGAAGCCTTGCTGACGTTTTTGTTAATTGACTGTTAGCGATTCTTCAAAGTAGTTAGACGTTCATATTTACGTACACTGTTTACGCAGCGGCTCCGTTTCCTCTCCTCATGCTGTCCGTCCAGGATGTGGTGCGGAAAATGTTTGTCATTTACCCACAATGCATTCGTGACAGAACCAGAGCCTGTAGTTTTACAGCAAATGGTTTACAATCTACAGATGTCATGCAATGACTCAGCAATACAATCGTCAACATGTAAATGCTACAAATATAGTTTTTGTGTCCCTACTTTGACTTTTTGTACCCATTCTTTGCGACTTCCTTTTTCTTCATGTTGGACAGCAGGCGTGGTGTTAATAGAAAAGCAAGATAGCTTAAGATAAAGTCCTATTCGAAGCTACAAGCAGGCAAAGTGGCAGATAGAATATGATTCATAACTTTATTTATGTTGTTTTTAACGGACTGCATGCATGGATTATGGTGGTATACAATGGATCATGCCGCTAGCAATGCAAACTTTTTAAGTGCATTAATAAAATAAAACACCTCTGCAGTTAAAAACCCTCAAATGCTTGATTGGGCGGCAACAGTTTTCATTCTATTGATTATGATAGATGATGACAATGATGAAGTAGCACATGTTGTTTCCTTGACACTTTGTATGTATGGTTGAATTTAATGTTTCAGTGCTTTAGATCCGTGTTTTTCAACCAGTGGGTGATCGTCAGGTGTGCCGTGGAAATTATCTTGGTGAAATTGGATAATTGTTAAGTATTTTTAAAGTGGACATGTTAAGTGCAATTTGAAATAAGATATAAAATATTATAAAAACACATGTTTATTTGATTTATATTAAAGACACTTTGATAAGAATTACTATAAATTTAATATATGCGACTTTAGATTATCATTTGTTTAAATTTTTGGTTGGTGGTGTACCTCGTAAATCTTTCAATGAAAACAATGTACCTTGGCTCAAAAAAGGTTGAAAAACGCTGCTTTAGATTACTAAGGCTAGCACTGTCTACCGTAGCTCTAAACCAGAGGTGACCAACCTTTTTTGTCCCAAGATCTACTTTTCAAGTGCCAACCTCCTGAGATCTACCCGTCCAGTGTCAACATCGCAAACCCCCACAGATCATTTCCAGCCTGCAGTAACTACCCTCACAACACGTTTTGTTGTTGTCATACAACCATTAGACATCACATCACAAACCCCGCCCTCTCTCAAACACACACACACACACACAATTATCTGCATGATGAGCAACAGCCATAACTGACCTTAATATGAACCAAACAGAAAAATAAACCAGATAAAAACAGGTAAATCTCTGTTTGAAAAAAGGAAATCACTTCCTACCCTAGTGGGAGACTTGGGAGGAGGAGGCTAGCTTTTCATACCGAACCGATTATTGATAAATTCAGTGAGTTTTCACTTTATCAAAGCATCTTTAGCCAGCAGGGGAATTCATAATTATAAATCTTGGAGGGAAACGAGATTGCTAATATCATTGAATGCATAAAGGGTACTGACCAAATTTGGTTACATAACATGGGAGAATGTCTGCAGTGTTTTATTACGTAAAAAAACCTCAACAGAAGTAAAAATACCTATTAGAAAAAGGGAAATATGTTGCTGTATATGCTTTGATTGAAGCCCTGGGATGAATGCTTAACTTTTGTAGAAGACATAGTTATTATAATTTTTGCTTTCATGCAAACTTAGTTGATTGTGCTTGTAGTCTGAGAACTTTTATTTTTAATTCATTGATTAAAATATTCCTTTAATTAAAACCGTTTCTGGTTGTGCAAAAATAAATGACCAAGCAATATATTGTAAAATATGTAAAATGCAAAAAAAAAGAAAGTCAAATGCAAAACAAGCTTTAATAAAGAACCACTTTTACTATTTACAACGACTACTACACTATTTCTATACTGTAACTATTTACATATATACATGCGCACACACACACACACACACACACACACACTCCCCGGCCAGCACGGCGTTCCCCAGCTTCTCCGTGATGTCGTCCGTGTGCTGTGAGTTCTCCAGCGCCAGGTAGAACATGTAGCGGTGCAGAAGGCTCGCCACCCTGCTGCCCGTGCGGCGCAGCGGCCGCCCAGCCGCGCCGCAACACGTCCAAGCGGAAACAGCCGGCGCACCTGCTGGTAGAAGCCCACGCGGGCGTGACTGGCCGAAAAAAAAGTGAGAATTGTTTTTTCTTTTGTAATTTTTTGTTGTTTGTTTGTTTTAGAGGGTCTGAATACTCGGTAAATATAGCGTCAAAGTTCCTGTCATGTCATAACGAGTCATAACCTCGCGGTCGACTAGATCGACTGGTTGGGAACTCTTGCACTAAATTAATGTCATATCTTTATGTCAAGAGAGCCTGTTGTGAAAAAAAGAGATGTCACACAAATGAGCCAAGAGTTTATCTATGAATACTTAAAAACACAAAAGACAAAAAAACCTCAAGAGGAAGCTGTTATCTTAGTTTTGACCTCACAGGTCGGGGCAGACGAGTTAATTATAGGAGTGGACCTTAATATTGCTTTAAGAAACAGGTGACATGACTCAGCCCACAGACACTTGGTTTCTGCCACAGCGGAGGCTGCAGAGCGGCTCGGGCCTCTGGTGTTTTTCCAGCATGCGGTCAATAGCAGGGGAGAGGTGTAGCAGTGGGGCAGGGGTAAGAGGTTAGGTGTACCTTGTCATATTCTGATTAATTATTATTTTTGAAGAACTAACCAGGAGCCGCTTTAATTATTTCTAAATAATCATCTACCAGGAGTTATGAGTTTAGTTGGGTTAGCGGTCTTGGTTTACGAACACAAGTGTTTGATCTGAGAGGAAAATAACACAGCTGTTAATATAACTTATGCTATGTCAAAGCAAAACAATGCATTGCACAGGAAAGCATATGTTGGCATCTTAGCATTTAGTGTTGTAGCTGTTGTTAGCAAAGCATGTTTGACAAAATAAAAAAAGCCAAAACACAACGAAGCTAACAAAAGTCACAACACTTGAATAATAAAACAGAATTAAAATAATAAAAACAGAGGACCTATTATTAAAGGTTGCACTCAGTCGGATGTTACGCTAACTATGCTAAAGTAGCAGTTTTTCAAATACCTTAATTATGCCACGAATGTAAAGTATTGAGAAACTAAAGTGTCTAGGACCCGGTAATACTGAGAACACTCCGACAGCTAATATCTGCAATATGGAAGGCGATTTATTTTCTGTATTTCCTTTCGAATATTTTAGATACGTTTCTGCTAATGATTCACTTTTACTTGATCTATTATCTATTTATAAGGAACCATGAACAGGCTGCTGGGATTCGTAAGCATGCAAGCTTTAAAAAAAGGTGCAGATGTAAATTGTTACAAGAACTTTATACAAAATCACAACTCATCTAAAATTGGACAAAATAGGTGTTGTTTAAACACATTTAACAAAAGAAAACATAAAAGAAATTGGTGTTTTATTCTAAAAACCTTAGAGGAAAAATTTGCCAAAGTGTGAGATTCAGAGTCAGAAGAGAACAAAGTATTTCTGACAGTTAAAAAAAAAATTACGTTTGTTGTTTTACAAAAACAATACAGCATGTTTGACTAAATAAAAGGCACAGGATGATTATTATATGGTTTTAAATATTACTCTGTAGTTGCTTTGACTTGTTAGTAGGACAGTCAGATGGTTCCGAAAATGAAATAGTGCTTTGTAGCAGGAACAACTTTCCCGTTCCTCAAGAAACCTTGCGTGTTGCAACAAATCCTGACCTGTTGCCCAAGAGTTCCTGTCAGCAGCTGTGGCTGCCAGTGGCGGCTTGCCTCAGTCCTCCGGACAATTGCTGATACCATCTGCAGGGCTGCGATAATCTGTCAGAGGAGAAGGGTTCCCAGCAACACCGACGTTTTCGTCAAACAAAAAAGAACAACGGTATAAACTCCAAAGCCCAACTGAAGTAAACTGATCTTTACTGTACAACAGTGCAGATTAGACTCAAAGCTTTAGAGCAGTTGCGTCTTATGGCAGAAGCTGGTAGCTTATGTGGCCTGTTCCAACCAGTCGGTTTACAACATTTGCACAAAACTTTATGTCAGGAGATGTAGAGAGAGTAGCCGAGAAACATCCACAGCTTGGGTGTTCTGTATTGCTTTATCTAACACTGAGATCAGATCAGAATTCGGTTGCTTGAGTCATAATCTACGATGCTTGAACGACCCACCTTAATGTGTTGCAGCATAACAATGATTCTCAAAAGAGCACATATAAATATTCTAGTCTGAAGTTTCATGTATATTTGCATTTTACGTTAACAAGATAAGACATTCTCACATTTTATCATGTTACAAGCACAAAGATCTATGTTTGTTTTACTGGGATATTAAAGATCTGAATATGTAGATATTATACTATTGGTACTATTGGTAAGAAAGATAGCTAAAGAAAAGCTGTTGTTAACAAAAAGCCGAAATAAGTGATGTAGTGATATGTAGTGCACACGAGTCTGAATGTCAGAAAGAAATCGTTGCTAAAAACTGAATAAAACTTTGAGCTTCAGATTTTGCCTTTGCCGGTCTTTTAAATGATGTAGATCCTTAATTTTGACACAGCCTATATGTGGAGGGCAGCATCATACTGTGGGAATGCCAAATGGTTGGAGCTAAATGAAGGAAAATATCAGATTTTAATATAAGCTGCAGGGCACTAAAGTTTAAATATGATGGTTTATTGTACACTTTATAAATGTCCTATGGTTGAGAAACCTTTCAATTCGGGGAGCCCCAGTTTGCAGACTCCTGACTTAGAATGGCCTAGTCAAAGTCCAATAGAGAATAGGTTTTGCGAAGACAAATAAGTAAAGATTTCCATCTCTATATGGGCACAGTTGCTAAAAGCGTACCGCAAAAGACTTGCAGCTTTAAGTTTGGCAAACAATTCTATTGCATCTTTTTCCTCCTTGTGGTTGTAGTGTAAAATCTGAAAATCTTTCAAGGGAAAGGAATATTTTTGCAAGGCCTTGATAAAGAGTAACCTGGGACACAAGGAGAAAGTTAAACACACAAGGCAGATCTTTAAAAGCCACATTTAAACAAATGTGTCTGTAAAGTTATTTTTTACAATACTTATCGCCGACATGACATGATGAACGTCTGAAATAGCCGAAAGGCATCTCTATGCCAAGCGTATCCTCTTACAGCACAAGGAAGGAAGAAACATTTCAACGTGCAGAAAGTACCTGCGAACTATTCGTTTCTCGAGCAAATGCAATGTGCGTGAAATACAAGCCAGGTGAGTCGTCTTAACCTGACAGTGCTGTCTGTTTTTTCTTACACCTGAATGGAAAAATACAACCTGCGTGTGTCTGTGTGTTAGCATTTTTCTCGCCTAAGTCGTTTGGACCCAATGCTCCTTGTGGTGCCCATAAACCCGGGCCTCATAAGAAGAAGTGCTGCTTCTGGGCTAGGATGAATGAAAAATGAATGAAAGTCAATACAAAGTGCTTGTAAACATAGAGAAACATAGTGTGTGTGTGTGTGTGTGTGTGTGTGTGTGTGTGTGTGTGTGTGTGTGTGTGTGTGTGTGTGTGTGTGTGTGTGTGTGTGTGTGTGTGTGTGTGTGTGTGTGTGTGTATGCGCGTTGCATTGTGGTTGTCTCAGTCAATCGCTTGACCCTTCTAGGTTTTTTTTTTTGAATGCTACTTTTTATGACTGCCCTGGCAGCATTGCACAAAGCTTCGCTGAAACCTCCAAGGACGTTCAGGAGAGCACACAATCACACACACACACACACACACGCCTACGCAGCGTTTAATCCCCTCCCAGTTTCCTCGCTTTGACAGATCCATGATGATCACATGCATCTTTTTTTTTTTGACTCCTCAAATTCACTCAAGTTCCTCAATGAGTGTATGCAAGACTAATACAAACAAATGCACTCTGGCTGAATTGGTGAGCTAAAAAAAAAAAAGACAGCAGCGTTTAACCCGTCCTTGAAACTGCCCAGATGACCAACCACGCTCACACACACTCACACACTATACTATGCTCTGCAGGGTTTATGTTTAGCATCGAAAGCCCGGTCTGTCTGCCTTCCACGTCCTACATTCATGAAAAGGTTCCACAGAAAAAAAAAGAGGTTTATCTTGAAATCGTCCTTCTAGTCAAATCTTGAGCTCTTAGTCGTTTGGTGCATTTAACAGGTCCCAGACTTTGAAATGTGTGTGCAGTTGTGCATCATGTTGCATCAGAGCTTCCCTTAACAGCTATGAAGTACAAGCTATGGCTTATTTACATAAATTTCCATCTCTATCTGTAAACCAGACCCTTTAACTGCACTACAGTTTTAAAAATCCCTCCCTATCTGGGCTCTAATGCACTAAACAACTTTAGAGTGGCCTTCATGTTTTTCTTAAACTTTAAAGGCAGCAGTGATGGTACTCCACATGCTAAGGCATGTAGCAACAGTCCTGGATTCCCTACCTGGCACCGGACCCTTTTCTGCATGACTTCTTCCTCTCTCTGCCCTACTTCCTGTCTGGCTGCTAATTAATAAACTCTACTAGTGCCAAAAAAATATATATATATATAAAATGTGCCCTTCCTGCAACCCTCTCATCAAAGTTAAACTGGTTAAGTTTATCGTACAGACATCAAAAGTAGAAAGCATGTGCTGTAGGTGCCACAAGGTGCCTTTATTATTATTCTTTTAGCATCTTGCAGTCTGTTCTCGTGATGAACTTGCTTAGATTATCAGATCTGGGCTGGTAATTATGAATGTCATGCGTTCATACTCTGTTGCAGTAAACAAATGGTGACGTTTGCGCAGTTGCTGAATGTGTAGAGAAGTAGGAGGAGGTAGAGAGCACGACCCGATCCTGGGGGAGATTCCAGTCCGGACAGACGGTTGTCCTTCGCTCTACCTATCCCATTCCTCATCCTAAAGAGTTTGATTATCATGAGCGGTCACTGCAGTTATGATACTTTAGACTTAGTCTTCTATAATGAACTTTGCCCCAATCAATCCTCTTTCGACCTATGCTTTTCCCTTCATTGAAGCCACACCTGGTCTGGCGTCCTGTTAGACGTGACACCTTCCTGGAGAGGAGCATAGACTGAGATGGTGCTGTCAGCGACTTCCTAGTCAGTAACTACATCTGCATCAGTTCCACTGCTTCTTTTAGGGGGGGGTTTTCAACTCCCTCTCCACTGTCTCTACATGTATGCTCAATTTGAGAGCTTTGAATATTGCAAGCAAATGACTCAATGCAATCTGCTGGGTTTCCTTATATAGAAAACCTTTGAAGCTAATCTTAACACTAAACTGACTTAGTTAATTGTTGATAAGTACGATTTACTGGAATGTAGCTTTGATCCGACTGAAATTAAGCTAAAATGGATGCTGACCACTTACTGAAACTGTCTTAAAACGCTTTTATTTTCACTGAGGCATGTGCTCTCTCTTTAACAGTCAGACAGACGGCCAACGAAATGTGTAAGGTTTATACCAAACAGATCTCCTTCAAAAATGCCTAGTTTTCACTGCTGGATTTTAAAATCATCGTCCGATTTTCAAATCCTAACAGGCACCTTGTATGATGACAAAAAATGAAAATAGAACAGGTTTGGTCCTACAGTCTTTGTGTTCACTCCCAAAAATGAAACTTAGACATTAAATGTCAGGCAGTAAACTTTACTAAACCTCTGGTAAACAAATATGGCCGCCTCTGAAGAAACAACGGCGATGGTTCGTTGGCTATTACTAAAAGATAAAAAATACAAGACGTCTCTGATGTCCAGCAGACGTTGTGGTGAGCCAGGACAGTTGTATGTCTTTGCTCTATTTTGGATTTCCCGCCATTATTACTGTGGCCTCGCTTTCTGATCGGCATTCATTGAGCTGTAGCCTCGTTTGTCCTCAGGGAACTTCCCACGCACTGCAATATCAGGCCCAGACAATCCAACATGTTGAATACTGTATATCTGAGATCGCTGCGGTTCTGAAAGTCCTTTCTGCATGTTGCAACATAGTCAGACGGGAAAAAACGGGACAGAAATCAGAATAAAACTCCTCTGATGTGACCTGCATATCGAGTTTAAAGTAATTAATTCCTTTTTAAAGTTATTTTCTTCTCTAAATAAGCTGGATGTCATTGCTGCTGTCAGAGCAGCGTGTGTGTGGCCATGTCTCCATCTGGTTTCTTCGCCGTGAGGCCATATGTTGTTTCTACGATCGAGCTGCACGTTCACTCACTCAGCTTTCTCCTTTTGTCGTTGTTTAGTTAGCTGCTTTCTCTCTTTCACACACATGCATGCGCAGGAGGGGACAGTGGGAGTGAGTCGTGCCAGATTTTACTTACAATGACTTTTACTTTCAGGGGATGACAGCAATGTCTCCAACTAAAATATATACATATATGTCAGGATACGATGCATCCCTTGGAACATTCAACCTGGATCTGAAATGTATTATTTAAATAATACAGCTTTATAAATAGAGGTTTCCTCGTGGTTTCTATTGGGGAGAATATATAAATTGTGTCATTGACAGATAAATGCCACACAATAGAATAAAATAGAATAGTCTTTACTGTCAGTGCACAAAAAAATGACTAAACAAAGTGACTCATTTTAAGGTTTATTCAAGGTTATTTACCAAACAAAAGGTTTCATCACATGAGCTCCTCAAAGCTCAATATTTTTTTTTTAAGAATTGCCTAAGATACTTTGCAGCCTTCTTAACTAGTCCATTTTGAAGGGAAATAAACTGTTCTAGAAATTAGATTGATAAATGATAATATTACTGTTTTAAAACTGTGATGATAGTTACAAAATACTGTTAATGCACGATCTAGAACGTCAATAAACGTGATATACCAAAGAAAGTAGATCTCTGGAACTGAAACACGCTTTAAATATCCAAAATGAATAAACCAAACAACAAAAAACAAATACAAGTGTCTTCTAAAGTTAATGTTGATAAAATTGCTCTTCTTTAAATGTTACTCATCAGGCTGAGGCAGGGAAAGTAGGCAGTGAGGACATTTGTTAGCTCACTAGTTTATACTGGGTGTCAAATGTTGTTTAAAATATATTTTTGTTAACAGCTTTCTGGACTGCAGTGAAGATGGAGAAGGACCACAGTTGTGTGTTTTTCTCAGCTGGGAAAACTGCAATTGATCATTAGTTTGTTTGTTTTACTATCAGATATATGTTTGTTGTTTAGATGCTACTGTTTTAAACGGTAGTGTGACATACATGCTTTCCACGTCTTTTTAAATCCGTGGCTTTGACGACAGATACTGGAAAAGAAGAGATTACACTCTTCACAACAGACTTAAGCAGGATCTGCAGCATGTTTCTGTAAACACTAAAAGGCCTAAGTTGCCTCTAGAAGTCCAGTCTGCTCTGCTTCCTCTTGAAGATGCTTCACTGTTGCCTCTCTAGTCTATACTGTTGTCCAGGGTAAAACCAGGGTTTCTTATGTACTCGAGGGAAACTTTGCTGGTGCTTTCAGCCAGGGGACATTGGCCTTTTGAGATGGATCACCAAAATGGGAAGAAGAACCGACTTGGTCACTTGATAGTTTCTCTGAATTTAGTTCTGAAAACGTTTTTTGTTCCCTTGAGTTTGGATTTGCTTCAAGACGTTTCCATGACATGATGATCTGTTGCTATTTTTGGTTTAAAATTGCAAATGTCACCTAAAAAATTGTTTCGTCACAATTACATTTATCACTTCATCGCTAGTCATCCTTCACACAGCCACTGGAAACAGAAACGTACTTCAATCCAACTACAGTCTTCCTTCAGGCAAAACACTTTGGCTTCTTTAGTTCTTTAGTTTTGTTTGAATACAATGTACTGCTACGATAAAATATTGTACTTACTTGTTTTCCAATCCCACTCTGATGGAAAAACGGAGTCATCCGGCAGTTTTAAATTAACATCATGTTAGCTAATTTAAGAAAAAAATATTCACTGGTCAAATCTCACACAATGCTACTTTGAAAACAGTTTTTGGAAATTAAATGTGTCTTTTATAAATGAAGACTCTTCTTGCAGGATGAGTTAAATGTCTAACATTTCAAAAATGTGCGGTGAAGTGACCAATTTCTTTTTATTCAAACGGGGTGGGATAACTTCCAGGCAAAAACCCATCCCACACCCCTCTGCGTAATAAGCAGCAGCTCACCAAAGCAGAAGCAGCTTCCCTGTGGCATCTGGGTCTGTTTCCCTCTTTAAACATCTAAGTCAGGCTCTGTTCTTCTCATCTTCTGCTCCCTGCTAGGGTTTACGTTCTGACCCTTGCCTAACTGTTGACCTTTGCTGGTTTTGCAGTCCAGGCTCGTTTGCTGTCTGACGTTGGGATTTGCAGCAGCGATAATATGTGCCAGTTTTAGAAACACTTAATTATTCCCTGTAGAGGTAGATAAGATAGATTCCCACTGTTACTGTAGTGGCCGCAGAGCTGTTTACGCATACAGCAGAGAACTACAGTGAACAAAACCAACTGGATCGACAAAAATCCCCAAGAGGAATGTTGACTTGCAGAAAAAAGTTTCTGCGTTTAAATCCTGGCCTGGGTTTTTTCTGCTTGCTTCTCTCTGAACAAATGAACACAAATGCACAATGACACAACAGATTGTTGTTATATGAACAAATCAGAAACAGTTTAATGACTATTTATAGCTTTGTAAGCCACTGCACCTGAATACTGCCACGCCTGTGCAGTGTAAACAAATGTATTTACGAATATCACTGTCATATTTGTGTTTAAGGGGCTCTTTCTCTGTATCTAAGCTACTTTCCAATAAAATATAAATAACCTGCAGCTATTTCTGGTCCTGGACAGTGATCTTCTGTATCGATGACCTCCCAGACTTCTGAGACTGCTTTGTTATCACTTTTACCAACTAATGAAACATTCAAGGTACAAAACAAGTACTTTTTCTTATTTATCTCAACCAACAATCTGGATTTCATTAAATTGAAAGGTTGGTCCAGGAATAGTTGACGAAAGGAGAAGTGCATGGGACAATATTTTGCATAGAGTTTGGCTCTAAATTGGAGATAAATGTAAAATTTGGCTTTAACGAGTCAGGTTCTCAACATTTGTCATCATAGACTCCATGAGAGGTTTTCTGCTGTTAACCCACAATGACAGCCCATCCACATGGATAAACCAAGTTCTAGCAGAAAATCCTGGAGCAGACATACCCCTGTGTACCTATACTGGCAGGACCCAAAAAAAAATGCAATCTTTCTTCAGCTTCAAGCTTCCTAGAAAAACTCAAAGAATAATCCCCTGGAAAAAAGGAGCAAAAAATAGATCTATCTTTAAAAAGATTAAACATATTCATGTGTGGTCACTTCTATTGTTCATTCTTCATGACAGGACATGACAGATTGTCAGGAAGGTTTTAAATGACTCGAGCAGAGGTGGAGATTGAGTGTAATAATAAATTTATTGAGGGAAGGAAAGTTAACAGAACACGAAAGGAACCACACAGGGAACAACAGACAACCGGCAACGGAACAACGCGAGACTAAACCAAAGGGCGCGGGCGAGACGTAATCAAAGGGCGCGGAGACCGAACTAAAACTACAACACGGAACACGGGAAGAGATAACTAAACTAACAGAATACAGAACTAATAACAATAACGATCACAGGGGGAGGTACACAGGAGGTGATAACAAGGACGCACAACACGGAAGGAGACAGAGGAACCGAGGTGATGAGCCAGGACAAAGAGCTTAGTGCAAGAGACTCACCCGAGACACAGGGACATGAGGAGCTGAG
>JAVLVB010000135.1:87941-98872 GCA_032876305.1 Orestias chungarensis | reverse complement strand
GGAGGCTTGAGGCAATCAGGACCAGCGGGGAAAGACGAGGAGGCAAGGCTAGAGGCAAAAAGGACTAACAGAGGAAAGGGCTTGGAGGCAAAGAGGACTAAACGGGGCAAGGCTAGGAGCAACGAGGAACAAATAGAAGCAAGGCTAGGAGCAACGAGGAAAAGCAGGGGAAAACAACAGACGATCCAGCGGTGAGTGCGTGAATGAATGTGGCTTAAGTAGTGAGAACCGGGGTGTGATTGGTTGAGAAGGGGAGTGAATTATTGCAGACAGCTGTGAATGAAGGCGGAGTGACGAGACACAGGGAGGAAACGGAACCAGACAAAACACACATTATGACACAGATATGGAAAGACTGTGGGCCCCTGCTGCAGTGCATATGCACACATGCATGGATGAGTCAGGTTTCCTTTGCGATCAGATGTGCACCTCCACCATGTAAATGTCACTTCACATCTAGTCGATTTTTCTCCAAATGGAAAAAAAAAGGAAAAACTTCCAGTCCCCATGGAGACTGTTTTGATATCCATTATTAATCTTCCGTTTATCCCCAACTACCCATCAGATCTGTTCACTTACTTGCAAACTAGCATAGGCCAGAGAAAAATGGAGAGTGATTTTTGGGAATGTGTTGCTACTCAGCAAATTGTAATTGTTCTGTCATGTCAATGTTATCGCAGGTGTTACATGTGTGCACAGACGTAGAGAAAGAAAGGAAATTTCCAGGAAGATGCTTACAGCAGAAACAACTGATCTGTGGGGCGAATGTTCACTAAGTCCATCTCTCATTAATAGAATCAAATCTTTTCGGAAAAGCCAAAGAGAACCTCAAGCTTGCGGAAAAGTGATTTATTCACTATTTCCATCAATCTATTCTGGCATGCTACAATAAAACACCTGTAAAAAAACAGTAAAGGAAATAGGATACGTGAAAACTCTTTCATCTTATCACCCGTGAGACATCACATTGATGTAGCCTATCATCATACCTACCTTTGTATTATGGATGTATGATCACTTCAACATCTTTCAACCATGTAACGTTAGCTCTTCAGATGGAAACTCTGTCCCAGTTCTGGCCTACCGGACCTCAACAACCAGTTACAACATCTGTAGACTCATCAAGAAACAAAAAGCAATCCAAATTGCAGCTGCTGGCTAGACTTACACCTACAGGCTGATAAAAACGCCTTTTTGTGGTTCCAAGCTAAAACTTACCTTAAGTAAATATTAGGGTTCAACAGGAAAAACTGCATGCATAGCGACCCTGGCCATGTTTATATTTTGTCCATAAAAGCAAGATTATTTAAATCTTTATTGATTATTATTTCTTATGAATCAACGACGAAAAAAATCAACAACTGTAAGAATATGGAAATACATACCTGTTAAATACCACTGAATGAGCTTAGATGAGCTCATGGCTGTAGACTAGAGGTTGGTGGCCAGCTGGAACACATCGGCCCAGCTTCTCTGCAGGACCTAAGACAACACAGGTCTGTCAGCGCCTCCACCTCCAGGCATCTACATCTCAACCAGGACACCGGTATCAGTGCTGCACGCCCTGATAGGCAAGCTCAAAATTCACAGAAAGGATGAAGAAAGGATACTCAAACCTATGATGCACCATAGCATTAATCCATAGTGTGAGGCCGGGGTTTCTTTCTTAACCCATTAAAAAGTAATAAAGTGAGTCAATGTTGTCTCAACACTTTCTGTAGTCTCTTACAATGTTTTTGTTTGTTTGTCAAACAAAATAATCAGATATTGTATCTAAAACTTTCTATCCTTCCATCAATTGACACGTCGTCTTCTGGCTCTCTCCAGTTCATTCCTTAGCTGCAGTCCCTCCAGGGAGGCGTCTTCCGATTCACGAGCAACCTCAACTGGCTGCTTATGGAGTAGATGAGCTTAGGCTCAAAGCCACCACAGAGCTTTTTAGCTTATCTTAAAGGCAGTGTTCATCCACCCAACTGTACAAAACTGAAGCAGATCCTTGTGTCCTTCAAACATAACATATTACGACCACAGGTGAGAGTGTAAATGTAACTACACCTTTAAAGTAACTTCTTCACAAAGACCAGACGAGTCCCCAGTCTGTCAATGCAACTCCTGTTGAATCATAACGTCACTTGTCTACAGGACTCAAAGATACTTGTATTTGAGCTTTGTGACTTGATATATTATCAGACGTACGAGAGGTTAACTCAGCAACATTGATTACACACACAGGTAGGCTGTGGCACAAAAAAAGAATTAGAGTCCATAATGTGTGTAGAAAGTATTCCACCCACCATTGAACTGTCAGCAGCCTAACACGTTGGATGCATCTATGCTTTGGAGTAGCTTTATCCAAGTAAAGACTGTACTATTTGTATTCAGACTCATCTGAGCAGGCAGAGTTTTTCTCCACATGTGAGCTTGCACTTCCTGGCGGAAATATCAAACTATACATTCCTCTTCTGCTGCAGTCCGTTTGCTTTTCTGAAACATTTTCTGAAATACTCAGACTGCGAAAAAATTATTTGGCTAAATTATTTTTGTTGTTTCCAAGTGACTGACTGAGTCATTGATTTAGGGGTACTTAATAAACTGGTCGATGAGTGTATGCCTCTCAGGTAATGTGTGTGTTAATCAGCCATGTGATCCCGTGCCATTATTTTTACAGCAGTTACACAGTCCTTGTTTTTTTCTTCTCCGACTGCCCTGCCCCAGTCCCTCATAATGCACGTCTAATGTCTGTATATTAACAGCTGTGAGCTCCGCCCATGGCATTGGGCAGATGGCGGTGAATACTGTATTAGATGGTGGAACTGCATTATTGAAGCTGGATGAGGTCAGATCAGGTTAGGTTTGCTGTTCATGATCCCAGGGAGGGTTCAATCTCGCCATGTGATGCATTTGTACGGAAATCAGTTCTGGTGTATTGCAAGCTTTATTTTAGTATCTCTTTTTTAGGTTGGGATGATTGATTTAGCCTTTTTAGAAGCAAAATGCACATTGAAAAAAAGATCTGATCTATAATGTGAAGTTCATGATCTACTGGTCGGTCAATCTTCAGAAGAGGATTTAATCATGACTAAAACAATGGGATCTTGGGAACCAGAGCTTCCTCAGCAGAGTGGCCAGGCTTTGCCTTAGAGAGGTCTTTATAGAGTTGTTGCTCCATTGTATTGGAGGATGTCTGCTAGTGTTGCTCATCAAATCAGTTTTTGGGGTAGTTCCCTTTTTTTGGAGGGGATTTAGTCTGTCAGAGGAAGTCATACAACTCGCTGGACACACATTATAAAACATTCCTTATTTTTTGTGGCCCGAAACATTCCCAAAATAGAGTTACAGGAAGTGAGCCACGTCTGATATCCAACATAACACAAGTATGATCTCCAACTTGATTAAATTAGGCAATTCTAGTCCATAATAGAGTAAATATTTCATTAAAAAAACATTGGAAAGGCTGAGGAACTGTACAGTGAAATCTTCATTTGGGATATCAGCTATCCCTTTTTGGTCTTAGACAAGTTCCTTTATCTCTTTATATAGTCCTTTTTTATAATACCAAACCAATGAAATCCTAAACACCAGTGACTGATTTCCATACTTTTTCAGCCTGAAATCTCTGGTGGATGTTTGGAAATGCCACTCATTATAACCTCCGACTGGATTGTAGCTAATTTAAAAATAGCCATTGGTACCCAGCAAATAGAGTTTCATGTAGATTATGGAGATGAATTTTAAAGCCGTTTGGCAATGTCGAAAGATCAGAAAATTAAGATAGCTAAAAAAAAACAAAAAAACATTGGCGATGTAAAAGTCAGGTAAAGCGTGACATGCTGGATCGATCATACTACAGACGGTTTGGAAAATACTAGTACCACATATAGAAGTGGCCTAATTCAGATTTTTTTGTGGGGTGAAAATATCCAAATTGTCTTGTTCAGACTGCAAACCTTCCCAGAGTGATCATACCAATTATGGCTAATTAAGCGCTCACAAATTGAAATTCCTTTCTTAAGCTGTTGTAGCGTAAAGCAAACCCCTGGAACAGGCTTGCTCAACACCAGGCGTGGAGGTCTGGTGTCCTGAAACTTTTAGTTAAGTCCTGTGTCCAACACACCTGAATCGAATAAGCGAGACACTTCCTCGATGTGTACTCAGGTTTTTCTAATAATATGAGTATTTCACTCAGGTGAGTTCAAGTATAGACACACTTAATAGTTACAGAAGGCCAGAGCTCTCAGCTCAGATTTAAAGGCCTCTGCTATAGAACAACATAATTCCTCATAATATTCTGACCTGCTACCTTTTGATGTGAGCTACTGTCCAGGACTAAATTAAAGGACTAAAGCCAGTTGATGATCTCATTATGTGATTTGGGTGTGTTGACAGAGAGACACATCTTAAAGTTGCAATCCTGCCCCGAGACCATTTCAAGATCATCAATAATATATGTATGTTTTTTCTGCTCAGTCAGCAGAAGCGTTACCTTATAGAGGCAGACTTACCAATCCCTGAAAATTAGACTCTAAGCTGAAACACAACCATCTTTTTTCAACAGCTAAGCGAGCTGAAGTACAAACAAACATCCATTAACCTTCTTGAAAATAAATGTAAATGAGTCATTCATTCGCCACTTTGTAGATAAACTAAGATGGGTCAGGGGCGATGAGCTGTCAGTTTTAAATTAACAACTTCAACATGACCAAATGATGTTTACTAGAAAGCAGCCAAAATGAGTTTTGAGCTTTCTTGGTTTTCTAGCTATACAGCTCTAAATTGAACAGTTTTTGTTTATTTGTGTATTGTCCCCAACTGACTTATACATCTTGGGAGAAGACAAAAGCCAGTTTTCCGCTTGTTAGTGCCTTTTTGGAAGCCAAAGAACATGCCTGAGTGCACATTCTCCAACAATTAAGAATGAGTAAAAGTTTCCTAATACACAGATTCAAAGCATTACGTGGAGCTTGAAAGGCTGTTTGTCCTCGGAGACGCCTCATAAAGTGAGTCAGGCATGACTTGGAGGTTTGGAGCTCAGGATGCGATCACATCGGGGAGGATAAAGTTTCCATAAACAAGTTTTAGATCAGGTATGCAGCAGCAGATCTCTTCTCAAGATGTGATATTAGAAGTGAACAAACAGACATGAAGGTAGATGTTCAGATAGACAGCTGCCCAACATATTAAATAGCTCAAGCTGGACGGCTGTCTCATAACCTTTTACCCCCGCAGGCAAGACATGTTCCCTAAAATGCATTATGGGTTATGCATGGTCACAAACAGATATAGCTCTATTCAGCTGACCTGAGGCGCTCTGTCCTGAGTGGACCTATGTAATAACAGACTCACAACAGAGAAACAGCATGCAATATTTGCACATCTCACACAAATGCACTGAAGATCATAACGCATTGTCAGCATACCCCAAACACTGGTAACAGGAAAATACAAAACATTACACAAACATTAAAAAATCTGATCCAGCATTTCAAAAAAAACTTGAAAATGTCAGATATTTTGATTTTTAATTGGGTTGTAATAGAAAATTGATCTTTTTGATCTTTGCATAATATTATATTGTCATTACCTGGTCAAAAAGTATAAAAAGTAGCTTCTACATAATGCTAAGAACTGCAGTAAACGTCATCATAGAGAAGCAGTCATGAGCTAATATGCTAAGGGACGTGTTTAGAAAAGGTTAGGAGCTAATTCACAGAGACAGAAGCCAATTTCAAATGTCTTTTCTTATTTTATTCAAAATTGCTTTTGATATGTGCAGTATTTTTATGTATAGTATAATACCTCCTTTAATGATGCGTTTCAGTTTAGGCAATCTATAAAGTTTATTTCAAGTCAGTTGAGTTTCATTATATAGCGCCAGTTCACAACACACCCTTCATCTCAACATATCAAACAAGAGTGTTAATTTCCGTCCAAATGTACGTACATTTCATTACGTTTAGGTAATGGAATCTGCTAATGTTAATTAAAAATGCCTGCTGCTGAGACGTTCAACCAAAAATGAATCAATCAATTATTCATTTAACTGATAAACGGAGAAGGAAAACACCTCATCAAATTCTTACAGAGCTAAATGAAATATCTGCTCTATATGGGTTGCAGGTTGCACGTTTGGTCACAATGTTTTGTTAGATATTAGTTAGCAAAGTCTGGGTTTAGCTGAAGCAGATGGTTTCAGTTACCATTATACTCATACCCGATGAATCACTTTTGTTCTCGTCAATAGTCTCAGTTATAAAATCGGAGCCATAAACGTTGCTGGAAGGTTTGATCTTTTATCATAAAACCTCCTGTTGAAGGACGTAATATTAAAGTTTCAGAGCGGACCAGTCATAGATTTGACTGGAATCCGTGGAGGGGGTTAAACAAAAGGCCCCTCCAACCTCAAACACCTGGAGCTGATCCAAGTTAAATCCTCGAAATATATCTGTGGAAACTTGCATGGATGAATCTAGTCAGCGATTACAGGGATTTCTTTACTGAAAATCAAATAAATATTTCATGGATCAATAAAATGGCTGGTTGTTTGTGTCTGGTATCAAAATTTTAAACAGTTAGGCGTGATGTCAAATTAAAAAAGGTTAGAAAAAGAATCTGATTTGATAACAGATGCAGATAGTTCCCCAAATTTGTTGTCAAACTACATCCAAGCGATCCTGTGTTGGGTGTTTTATCTCGCCACCTTTGATTCAAAAGTTTCTGCGAGGACAGCAGAGGATGTTTTCTATTACGCGGAGCAGACATCTGCAGAAGCCGGCATTATCACTATGCATGGCTGCGGGCGGGCATGAATAAGAGAGAAGCTCAGGGTCTGAGTCACAGAGCAGGTTCATTAAGGCGACTGATAAGACCCAAACGGCTTATATCACAAGAACCCTTTTCAGTTTCACTCTAATCTGAATACTGTTTCAAATAAATCCATCCAGAGTCTTCTGAGAAGAAAGATAAAAGCCTGATTCTCGGCAGAACTGCAAGAAGCAAGACAGAGCCCGTCCCCCAGTGGGCTAATATGAGTCAGTGGTTTGAGAGTTAAAGCGTCCTCCCAGTCCCCGTGGGGTTTCACATATAAATTTACCGAACACAAAATAGGACTTAGCAGCGAAAAAACCAAAAGGTAAGGGGATGAATTTGCAGCTTATTGCGTCACTGTGGGAAGGTTAGTTTTTAAATGTAAGAACATTTTTTGAGGGAAATATATGAGGAGGGTTCGAAAATTTGAGCTGAGTCAATGACGAGAACAATCACACACAAATGTTACCGATATTAACGCTTCCTTGGCTCCGGGGGGTTTTACCGAGCAGACAGATATTTCCAGACCAATGTTCTAAAATTGTTTACGTTTAACCAGGTCCCAGGTTTGCTACACAATCTAAAAAATGTAGGAACATGGTTTTAATATATCTAGTTCTGATTAAGGTATGGAAATAAAAATAAAAGGATGGAAAATTTGTATTTACAGATTTTATCTCCTAGCCTGCCTTCCTTCCCTTCTAACTTGTGTCCTTAATTCTTCGCCTCGTGTTTGTTCCCCTCTCTTCATTTTTCCTTTTATTTTATTACTTCTTCCTTTCCTTCCTAAGATCCTCATTCCTTCTTTCTTTAGGGCTTTCCTTTCGTCTTTCTATGGATACTTCCTTTTATTTCTTTTCTCCTTCCTTTATTCCGTCCTCCTTACTTTTCAGTTTCTTTCCTTACTTCTATCCATCTGCATTCATTTCCGTCCTTCCTTCCTCTCTTAATTGCTTCCTTCTCTATTTTCCCTCCTTCTTTATTTTCTTTTTCGTGTTCTTGTTGTTGAGCCCTTGTTTGTTTCTTTCCTTACATGTGGCCTTCTTTGATTACTTATCTCATCCCCCTCTTTTGTGTTAGTCTAGACATTGCAGACAGATCTTAGGATACATGGACTGGATAAAACTTGTGCGTTTTCTCGTTTTTTCTGCCTCTGCTCACACTCGCGTTTTCTCGCTCTCATCCTTCCTGTAAGGAACCTCCTGACGGCAGAGCACACACCAAGGCGAGAGGGGGGTATACACAAAGCGGCCTTGACGTCAGGCTCGTCAAAGGTTGCCATGTCGACAGCGGCCTGCAAAGTCAAGAGAGAAAGAGGCAATGTGATGTTTCTCATCTAACCTGTACGTGTGTGTGTGTGTGTGTTTGTGTGTGTGTGTGTGTGGAGATCATGCGGCTGTGTTTTTACAGCACACTGATCCGGTCATATGATGGTCAACACCTCAGCTGCACACATCACCTACCTGGGGACGTGCCGTCTCTCCTCGGCACAGATTGTGAAAATAGAAGCTTGCATCCAGGCCAAACCAGAAATTAAAACCGAGCGATCAGCTTTACATTGCGTGTTTGTGCTTTTCCTAAATTTGACGGTTCTTGCCTTGGGGACCGTTCTGGTTTTGTGTTTAAATCAAAAATCAGAGAAAGCAAACACGGCTGCCTGGCCTGGCCTACTTCCATAGCGCCGTGTCATCCGTGTGACAGAGACCTGGACCACTGGGTCGCCCGACATCTCGCTGCCGTGTCTTTATTATGTAAAGCTTCGGTTCTGGCTTTGTGAAGTACAGTAATTACCAAAGTGCTGGGAGCAGCTGTAGGACCTGAGGCCTGCAGGGAGCATTCCTCTGTGGTCAGCCGACCCTGATTGTCCTGTTCGTCGCAGTCTCCCTACTAATTTCCCGCACTCACAGTGAACCCAGTCAACCCACTCACACACATCGCAGAGTCCCAGAAGCAAGGCGACGTACATTTACACTCAGGCTGTCATTAAGTTCTGGACTGGCCAGATATAGAAACCATCATATGCGGGCTGGCTTTTCTGAGGCAAAGATAAGCAGCTGCTTGCTCGACTATAATTTGAATATTTAGCAATAAGCTCCTGCTTTATGGCTGATGGATTAGCAGCTGAGTCTCAGGTGAGGCGTGTTTGTGGCACTGACGTTAACAGTATAATTTGGTTTGCTTTTTCTGGTGGCAGCTGTATTTATAGCAGCGTAACCAGCAGCAAAGCTTCCTCATATAGCAGCACATGTTAAAGCCTCAACCGTACCTGATTCTATTTTTCCATCTGTTATGCACCGACTGTGCCACAAGTAATTCCTTGTATGTCCAATAACATACTTGGCAATAAGGTGTTTTCTTTTTCTGATTCTGATTCCAACGCTTATGTAAATGTTGCTGTAAATATAAAACACTGTTTCCTTTCATTCTGGGGGTTTCAGGACAGAATGAATTGGCATTAATGGGAACGTGTTGCGTTATGTTATTTCAACTGTTAACTTTCTCTCTTGTCCCCACAGAAGCTGCACCTGGTCTGGCGCTCTTGTTAGCTGTGACACCTTCCTGAAGGAACGCATCAGCTGGCAGAAACCTCACAGTTCTGCCTATCCGGCAATTAACTTTTTACTTTTACTTAACATAGAAAGTACTCATGGTTGATTTCGACTTCTTTTTTATGTTTTCTGTCTTCTCAATACCCCAGTCCGACGTGGCAGATATCAGTCCATACAGACCCAGGTGTCTTTCAGTTAAAGAGGCGTTTTTCATCTCCAATGTTGCTACATGAATGCTTAGTAGGATGATGCATTAATTAATGTAATTTAATTAATCTTAACATGGCATCGGTATTTATCCACCAGGTTTTATTCAGAATAGATGCTCTCTGTCAAGTTTCCCTCAGTCAGTTGCAGAAGAAGGAATTGTTCTTCTGTCCTGTCCTGGAAAAAAAGGGATGCGAGCTCCCTTAAAGGACACGCGTCAGGTCATGAGAGCGGTTGAGCTGTTTTAAAGTTAAGCTACAGGTTTATTGAGGCAAGAGATTATATGTCTGGCCTCTAGAGGCGGTAGTTTGTCTTTTAGAGATTGGGCAGACATGCAATAGGTCAGCTTGCCAGAATCAGAAGGACATGATGCAACTGTTTGCATGAAATCCATCAGATTATCAATCGGCATTAATCACTACTGTCACTTGGATTGTTATCTCAAGAAGAATCAGTTAATTTATATAGCGCCAATTTACAACAGATGTCGCTTTTCATCCTTCACACATCCTTCAGTCAATTTAAATCATAAATACATCAAAAGAAATCAGTTTGAAAAAGTTTCCGATCTAAGTAAACCCAGCAGATTCATCGAGTCATTAACTTGCAACCTTCACTCCTCTGGAATCAGCAGACAGAAACAATGGCTTGTGTTGTCGTTGACTTTACAGCAATCCCTCATACTGAGCATGCATGCAGCAACGGTGGAGAGGAAAAACTCCAGCAGAACCAGAACCTGGCAAATTCCAGCAGGAATTTAATTCGAGCTAAGCAACATCCCGTCTGTGTATTCTGGCTGGGGCATTTTTACTACAACCCGCCATTTATTCCATTTCCTTTCTGTCCATGAAAACCCACTCAGTCAATGCAATCTGCTAGATTTCCTTAAATAGAAAACCTTTTTCCTTTCTACTAATGTATATAAAGTAACAAACTTCATATACTGTTTGATAACTAGGATCATTTATAATGTGTGTGCAGTCAAAATTAATCAACTTTCTGGTAACGTGTTTCGAAATGACATGTGACTTGTAGAAAAAAGATTAGAGAAAAAGATTAGATTAAATTGAAACAAACCCCATTATCCAGCACGTCTGGAAGATTATATTTCTCTCTTATATTACAGTCGATAAGGTTTTAGACAACTGTTCTCAAAAAAGCTTCAGTTGTTTGTGTCATACTGTGTGTTTTGTTTGGTTCTGTTTCCTCTCTGTGTCTCGTCACTCCGCCTTCATTCACAGCTGTCTGCAATAATTCACTCCCCTTCTCAACCAATCACACCCCGGTTCTCACTATATTAGCCACATGCAATCACACACTCACCGCTGGATCGTCTGTTAATTTCCCCTGCTATTTCTCGTTGCTCCTAGC
>JAVLVB010000135.1:59516-77994 GCA_032876305.1 Orestias chungarensis | reverse complement strand
AGCTAAGAAGCAACGAGGAATACCAGGGGCAACAACAGACGATCCAGCGGTGAGTGTGTGACTGCATGTGGCTAATATAGTGAGAACCGGGGTGTGATTGGTTGAGAAGGGGAGTGAATTATTGCAGACAGCTGTGAATGAATACGGAGTGACGAGACACAGGGAGGAAACGGAACCAGACAAAACACACATTATGACAACTGTTGCATTGGATTACTAAATTAAGCAAAATTTAATCTAATCACCTCTGCAGTGACTAATCAGGATGGCTAATATGGAGTTTGAACTTATCTTAGTCAGCAAATAGAAAAGGGGAAATGTGCTGAGAGTTTTTTCTTTCTTGGGATAAAGATGTCAGTCGTCTCCTTTCTTATGAGAAACACAAACCCGCCGGATTTTTCTGCAGGCGTTAAATTTAGAGAGCATGATGAGAATACTCCAACATCTATCATTGATAGAAATGACTATATCAAACTCGGCTTTTGGGGTTTTTGTAAGGTGACACTTTAAAATTACATCTGTAACTGTGACCTGCACAGTGGAGCAAGAAGAGTCTGGCTTTGAATCCCTGCCTGTGGTTTCTCTCCTTATGGATTTCATCCTCCTCTTTCAGTCCAAAAAACTGCGTATTAGTTCCAGTATCCTTGAACATCAGTGCTTTGTTAAAAGCCGACATCCACTTTTACCAGTTTGTGTCATTAACAGTGGACACTACACAACACGGTAGTAAAGTGCATCAGCAAAATGGTTCAATAGCTTAACATGAAAAAAAGGAAACTTGAAATTGAAAAGCTCTGCTTGTAAAATAATTTTGTCCATTTTTAAAGAGTTTAGGTACTTTTGTGTTTCTGGTGAGGGTTACAGTTGAAATACCCATGAGGCCACAAAAACAGAATTGATCTGGAGCAAATCTAATCAACATGACCAGAACTGATCACTAACTCAGTTTTCACTCTTACTGGACATAAGAGTGAGAATAAAATCAAATCAGACGTCAGGTTCCCCCATCAGATCACTGCACATTCTTCCCTGCCATGCATCCTTATTTCTTTGTTCACTCGACTGGCCCACAAGTTGATGTCTCAGTTTTTTGGTGGAAAAAAAAAACATATATTCTTCCTATGGATCCATTTTTTTTCTGTAGAACACAAAGCACCAGTTCAGCCACCAGTTTTGTGTTACCCTATAATGAAATGATGAGGTGTCCCGTTGAAACATATCTTTCACCAAATGGCCGAGAGAGATAAGCAGCAGATCTGCCACAACTCTGTCCAAAAACATCCCTAAATACGGTTAAATATTGGCTCCTATTACTTGCATATGTTAGTTTAATGGAAGACATTGAGTGGGTTATAGATCAGTTGTGTAGCTTGAGAAAGTTACATAAACTCCCTCCAGAGGGAAATTTAGATGGCCAGTCTTTAAACATTGGACCTAAAAACAATTTAAAAGGTTCAAACTTTTTAATCTTTAAAACTAAAACAATTTGCCATAAATGTGGTCAAACCACATGATGATTATCACGATTCTAAGTTTGCCTCCTCCAATCCTCAGGCCGGCTCTTACAATCGAACATAAAGGGCACATTGTGTTAGATCATTTTGTTTTTACTACAAACCTCTTATCTGGAGCGGGAAGAACGCGAGTAAGCTCAGCCACAACTGGGTAAAGGACTGAGGGAGCACCTTAAAAAGCTTAACCCTAACAGCAAGAGTTATTTAGCACTGAATGCTTTTGTGTAAAAAAGGAACAAATATAGTCTTTTTTTAGAAAATAAAAAAATAAGTAGGTAATGAATAAAACCCCTTACATGCAAGGAATTGAACTCTTTCCTTAAAGTATTGTATCATCATTTCTTTTTGCTTTGACTCGGGCTGACTCAAGGTCACATAGGTGACTTCCACTTTGCAGCCAAAAGTGTGTAAGTGTGTGTCCGAGCTACGCATTCAACCTGAATTACTGTGTGTATTCATGCCCACATAGCCCAGACTTTCTGAAGAAGTGGTTATGACTCATAAGTTTTCATTCATTGTAAAATAAATATATCAATGGGAACCATAAAAAACAAAACCGGTTTTCTGGTACCTGTGTTAGAAAATAAAAACACAAAAATAGCAATTTATGGAAACATGCAACAGATAAAACCATGTTTGAAAACATAAATATATGTCTGTGCAGTGTTGAAGATGCAAGTGGGACACAGATACACATATCTACTGTATATATAATGGGATAAAATAAGATGTTTTCTCACTCCCCAATGGCGTTTAAGTTCATCATTACACACGCAAACAGAGGGTTTCCTCATTCTGTTTATATGTATGTCTGTGTAACTGCAGATAGTTTTCCCCCCTCTGGTGCATGAATGAGAGCGCTGAGAGTGCTAGATAAAGGTGGTCTGTCCGGCAGCACGGCTCTGCAGATTCTTTAAAAGGAGTCATTGATGGGAAAACTGGTCCTGCAACCCCGGGACCTTTGGCCACGCAGGGAGACGGTTAATCCTGAAACTGACAGGTGCATAACAGCAGAGGAAAATCAGAAGCTTTGTGCTAGATGGAAGTTTTTTCCATTCTAAAATGGTTTAAAAGGTTTTAATAAGAGCAGAGGTTTTCATGCATCAAGAGTCCATAACATGACAGCTTAAAAACCACAGGTAGTTCAGATTTGAGAATGACACTTTGTAAAAGTTGACAAGATGACCTACGTTTTATGTAGACAATTCAAATTGGGAGGCAAACGTATGTTGATAAAAGTAGAGCAGAATAGAAACTACCTTTATTACCTCAAGTGGCAAAATTAGGTAACAGCATAAGAGCAACAAAGTGCATGTGGATTCACACAAATATAAACATAGTAAAAACAGAAGCATTACATACTGCAGATAAAGGGCAAGATGGCAAAATAAAACAACGTGCATTTATTAATAAAAAATACAAAGAAAAGTCGTGAAGTGTAAAAAAAAAAAATAAGTGTGATTGGGTAAAAAAAAGTGACACATCAAACCGTGCTATTTAAAGAACTGTCAGTGACTCATTTAGGCTTCAGTGCAACAACAAAAGCGGTAGTAGCTTCAGACTGCAGTGGACAAATGTGTTGAGTAGTATAATGTAGCAGAAATATTAAAACGGAATTAAAGATGAAAAACAGTAAAGTATTAATAAACAGAGGGTGAAACTAAGACAGATAATTGCTAAAGATTTCATGAAAAGCAGATAATGGTAGTATTAGCTGGCATGCTTGCTGATGTGCTGTTCAGTAGACGGAAACCAGTAAATACTGAAATGTTTGAGTGGCGCCTTCAAGGCCAAAAGTATTCATGAATACTCAAAAGTACACACGGGTATTTTAAGATATTCATAATAAACTGGTGTAGAGTTTCTCAGCATTGCTGTCTGAAAGCAAACAGACTAAACACAATATGTTGTCATCAATCATCTGTGATGTCTGGTGACTTTTACAGGGAAAATGCTCATAAACAGTATCTAGTCACAACAACAGACCCACTCTCAATGCTCTCAGCCGTACGATCAGAACAGGTTCATTAAAAATTCAGCACTCAGGACGTGATGTGATGTGACAAGTGGCACATTTTAAACATGACGGGAATTTTGGGGAATATTTCTCGACAAATGAAAAGATATGTTTGTGCATGCAGAGAGATGAAAATAAAGAAACGTGTTCGCATAAGAAAGAGAAACATCATTAGTGAGCCCACAAACAGTCATTTCCTCTGGCTAGCCAGCAGATTGCATAAACATTCAGCTCTTGCTTGAAAGACATGGCAGATATGAAATATGGAGGTAAGTACAGAACTGAAACTAGACTAGAGTACACACGAGAGGGAAACTCTGGTTTTCTCCACATTTGTGACTTGAAGACCTTTAACCCCAGTTAACCAGCTGCCAGATGGTGGTCAGACCTTAAAGGGCACCCTGAACCTCGTTCATTTCATTTCCACTACCCAGAGCACAACCTGCCCATAAAATAAACAGTTCCGTATTTCTAGGAGCAGAAAATAAACCTCTCTTCTAAAGCTGAAAATGGCAATACAGTTATTTTTTGCATGCATTTGGTCTATAAAGATGACTCATTCGAACCCGATGGAACCCTTAAGTCCTGAAAGGCGGCTAGTTTGGCTCATCTGTTTGTAAACCTGCAATATTCCTTAAACAGAAACCACTCTGGGAGTCTGGGCAAAATAACAGATTAAATCCTTAGAGGCATTAATGAAATGTTGATTCCAGCTAAATCGGGTATTATGCTTGCAAGATTATAACACAATTCTCACTCAAGCACACGGTAAACTGCGCTTTGGACCGAAGCCTCTAAGAGCTACAATCACACAGCAAGTAAACGTGGGCCTGCGGATCATATGAGACTTCTATGAGACTATAGTTCCACTTCCATATGTGGTACTAATTTGGATCCACGCGCCATATTTTTCAAAACAGCTGCGGTCTGAAATGGTATTTTAATCCGACTTTTACGTGACTGAAGGCATAATTCTGGAGCAGGAGAAGCCATTCGTGGTAAATCTGGATGTAAACAATGGATGAAGCAAGCAGTGCCGAGTTTCGCTTTCTTTTTCCTCTTTTGCTTCCTTCATCTAACCAAAAACTTTGGTCCTGAGACGAAGAAATCCTTCACTATATGGAGCTGTTGCATGACTTTTGCTTTGTTCTTCTTTTGCTTGGTTTGGGAATCATAAAGTATTCACAGAGAAGTCTGATGACAGTTGTGTTTATCTAGTAGCATTGATGACAATGCAAAAACTAAAATGATCTCAGAAAATTAAAAAAAACTTGAAATAGAGCATCAAGACCTCTTTTGTGCATGGACTGGAGTTTTTATGTGAACAATAATATATATAATATGAGTCTTGTGTCCACCTAACAGGTATTTACTTCTATGTGTTGCTCAACCCGGTGAATATTAAATGAAATGCCAATAGAGACGAAGTTAGAGACACTAGTAAATGTAAATGTCTTTATGATTTTGTGCAGCATACGATCGATCATAAAGGATAAGAACTGACCTCTATCTCGCTGCGTGAAAATCTAAGCTGGGCCTGGAGCCTAAGTAATCACAGAGGGGCCCGTCTCATTCATAACAGCAGCTACCTCCACCCCACACAGCCTCCACACAGCCTCTCACTCAGCATACTTGGGCTATTTGTACAGTATAAACATTTTGGGCGATTACATGTAATTACCCGTCGCAGCTCACACAACCTTGGATGCACTCATAGTAACCTGGAGGCACTGACCTCGGGGATTCTTCAGCGTTTCCAAGTGGAAAAACGTTCACTTTGTGAGAAGGGAGTCATGAAAGAAGTTAGGGGTGCGGTCACTGAGAAGATTGTCTGCACCTAAACAACTCCATGAAGTGTTTTTTTTTTATTCTATATTCTCCTTACTTGTCGCAATGCAGATTCATTCACCACACGCTGCTCTGGTTTTGCCTCAGTTCGACACCAGCGGTCAGAAAGCGTGTGGCTCCTAAAATGTCAAACACACACTCCCATGATTCACTTCCCCAGCAGGTCGCACCCTCGCCAGGCCTCACACGTACTTCCTTATCACCCTCCGAGGCTCGACTGTTGGTCACGTGTGGCGAGTGCACGCCTGGTCTAAGTTAAGCTTGCTTACACAGCTAGATAGGACATGTTACATTTTACATCTGCGTCTTTCAAACGCACGGCGCTAAAAACCTACACGCAGTCTGCCTCCTCGCTTTTGACCCAGGCGAGTCTCAGGCTGGGCTACAGACTGTGATTGACACACAGAGATAAAGAGCTGCGGATTGCCGGCTGCCGTTGTAGATGCATACCAATTATGGTGTGGTCTCTACAACTCTTAAAAGTTTTGTTTGTTTGAGAATCCGCTTCAGCTTTTCAGGTTTTAGATGCACAATGTTGACTTGTCTCTATTCATTATAGCAACATAAAAATAAATTTGTAACTCAATTAACTAACAGGAACCACATGTTGATGTTTTGAAACCTATTTTTCTGTTAATTACAATCAATATTTTCTTACATCCGATTAAAACATGAAATTTAGGCTTGACATGTTACACCAAACCGATAGAAATACAGAAATATGGCTTTTTTTAATACTACCATAGTAATGTTATACAGGCATCTCAATGAGCTAGAATATTATTGAAAATTAATTCATTTTACTTACTCAGTTCAAAAATGTAAACCGTTGTATAGATTTCTAACACACACATGCCAGCCTGCTGAAAAGATATGTGTATTTATTGTTCCATGTATATGCAATACCTGCTTCTGGCGTATGAATTACTGCATTAATGCACCGTGCCACGGAGACCACCAGCCGGTACCTCTGCTAAGGGGTCGTGAAAGCCCAGATTGGCTTATTTGTGACATTAAGGCCATATAGGCCTTTGGATTCCTCTTGACAATGCTCTATATTTGCTCTACATTTTGAAGCTTAGTGGACTTTTTTTGGCCAATCAAGAACAGTAACAATGTCATTTAACCAGCTTTTGGTTTGTTAGGCAGCTTGAGAAACTGAGAAAAAACCGATCCTCTCCAAAGGGTTTGTCAACAGTAGGAAGCATTAAGTTCTTTAAAATGTTCTGATCAACAGCTGCGCTATGTATCTGATAAAATAGATAACAAAAGTATTAGAGTTTAGTACTCTATGTGTGAAAAGGTAAATAAATAGATAGATAGATAGATAGATAGATAGATAGATAGATAGATAGATAGATAGATAGATAGATAGATAGATAGATAGATAGATAGATAGATAGATAGATAGATAGATAGATAGATAGATAGATAGATAGATAGATAGATAGATAGATAGATAGATAGATAGATAGATAGATTCCTCTCTGATCTCTGTTGGACTGACTGGAAAGACGTAATTCCCCCATAAACACGTTTCAGCTGCACAGGACCAGGATATGTCTCTTCTGCATCATTTGTACACAGCACACTGTCAAAGCCGAGCCACAAGCACAGAGAGTAAACACTATGTTCTCTCATAAGATGCTCTGTAAATATTTAAAGCTCGGCATGCTTTAAAGAGGGAGGCATATGGCGGACCCGGAGCAGCAACGGCTGAGCGTGACTCCGCCCCCCACCCCTTGACCAAGTCCCTTCACTCACCCCACTATAGCGAACATTACCTTATTCAGCATCCGTACACTGCGGCTTTCCCTGGCTTACCGTGCAGCAGCAGGGTAGGTCACCTAAACTGAGCCAGAGCCTGAAGCATATTTCCTGAAAATAAGGTGATGATTATGTGTTTACATTCTTACAGTTTGATGCTGAATGAAGGCAGAAAAATACTACGCCCCCCGACCCCCGGGGTCAGTTCAGCGCTTTTACTCCGAAAATGATCACAACATGTTTTTAGGACAACGTCCTGCCGTGTTTTCACAGGGGTGACCTTTTAAATACATTAACATGAGTTAAGCGGTCGTCCTGCTAGACACCAAACATACAGAAAAGACTACATGAAGTAAAACTATACTGAAACAATCTAAAGAAGCAATGCAATATTTTGTGTCCAGGTCCACTAAAGCTGTTCCAATAGTGAACAGTCATCAGGAAACCCTTTCACTGCTAGAAGCATAAACTGGATTTTCCTATAATAATATTTTTCAAGCTACATTTTACAGTGGCTGTCATCTTTGGAATGAATTTAGGGTTTTGTTTTCGTTTTGCTGACGCATTTGGACTGCTGTAGATCCAGAGTGGACTGATTATTTAATGTATAATCTCGCTTATTCTTCTAAAGCAAAGAGTTTGAATTTGTCATTGGTTTTCTACAATCTCCGGGTCAAAACCTTACGTACAGTCTCATATATACTGGTTGCATCTCAAGCGTTTGAACTAAATTTACTCCATTGTTCTGGTTGGACATTTGACCTTTGAGCAAACCTCTTGGCACAATTGGAAAAGGTATCTTACATCGGTTGGGTTTCTAAGATGTTCTTAGCTTAAAAAAATAAATAAATAAATAAAAAAGCACAACAATCTCTAGTCTATATGTTGAGGGCTTGGAAAGCCTTTTTGGTCCATTACAAAACAAGTCCTGGTGCATGCTTAGGATCTTTGTCCAGCTGAAACACCTAAACGTGTGCAGATTTCAACCATCTCAGGTCCTGACATGGGGTGAAGTTTAAGACTAAAGAAATAGTCCTTAAATGTCAATCCCCTCACTTTGTGCAATTAATAAGTAACAGTACTGGTTAAGAAAAATGCTCAACAGCTGGATGCTACCATCCCATGCTTGACGGTTGCTAGCTCACCTTCTTCTGCGTAAAACTTGCTGTAATTAAGCCCAAGAAGCAATTTATTAGTTTCCCACCTTAAAGAGGACCTATTTACTTGTACGTCTGTGCAATGTCAGGGTAACAAGAAATGGTTTAGTCGTTTAGTGGTTTGCCAGTGTCTTTGTCTAGCAGTCCATAGGGCAAAGATAAGCTACAGATGTTCCTAAAGATCCAGAACCGTTTCCTTTCATCCGAAGTTGACAGTGTTGGTCTTCTTCAAGACCTTGGAAAAAATGGTGACACACCTGAATAACCTGGAAAAGATAGAATCATTAAATCCATGGACTTGGAAATAAGTAGGACTGTAGATATCAGCTTCTGCTATATTACTAAGGTGGTTTCTGGCGTGTGCATTAAATCTTAAACGGTTTATTTGGTGTTTGAACTATTAAAATAGACAGTTAAAGATTTTTTAGAGGGAGTTTCAAATACTGTCAGATTTGAGCTTTTGGCGGCTGTGGTCCCTAAAAACCTACAGATATTCAACATAAATTCTTATTATGGCACCAAAGAGAAAGTACAAGCCGAATAGAATCATAGAAACCTTAATGGCAATGTTCAGTACATGGAAACGTCTGGGTGAATCTCCGGGTGGATTCAATTTGATGTAAGATGTAAAACAATAATGGCAAAGATGCTAAAATCTAAATGATATAACTAAGCAACGTGACTCTGCAGTGATCTTGGTGTGATCAGGGGAATCCCTGAACCCAACTGTCACGTTCCCTGGTGACGAATAACGTACTTACATCTCATTAAAAGCCGATAAGATCACACAGATGTACAGTTTTGTCGGGCTAGTGAGCAAACATCCTAACTCCCCCATTCAATTTAAAGGAATCTGACTGCAGCTGTCACGCTTATCTCTCTAGGCAGCGTTCCCATTGGCGCGAGATGCTCTTGGATCCGGCTTCTTATTACCCAATGTCGCAACCAAACAAACCGATCCAGACTGACTACATGCAGAAAGTAAAACCGGAGCTGGTCGCTTCAACTGTGTGCAGGTTTCTGGCTCCCTGCTCACACAAAGACACACGTCCACATTGTTTCTTGGCCAGGACGAGGTCGTGCAAAGTTAAGAGAGACAGACACACACAGACACACAAACACACGCACACGCACACGCACACACACACACACACACACACACACACACACACACACAGAAGGGACTTTCAATGGTTGATTTACAACTGCATGGTGACTCAGAGCCTTAGTGCCGGGAGGACTTTCAGGGACTCTCCCCTGCTAGAGGGAGAAATGACACTTTCACTTTGGGTTTTGGAAGCGGTTATAAATCCTCATAGAAAGGAAGTTATGGCTGCAATATTAAACTTTAATAAGTTAGTCAACCTGCAGGGAAAACCTGATCAAATGGGACGTTAAGACCTTTTTAGGATCAAATGTGGGACCAGGGGAAGTTGATTTCTTGTTTTTTTGGCCAGCTTCCATCCATGTTAAGATTAAAGATTAAATCAACTTTATTTGCCAGGTACTAACAGGATATACAAGGAATTTGTTTTGGTGTAATTACACTGAGGCAGCCATTTGCGGTGCCATGTAGGCAGTAGCGCAAAGGGTCTTGCCTAAAGACCCACACTGGATGCTGTGGTATTTTGCCATCTAATTTAATAAACTATTACAAAAAAAATATGTGGAAACGACAATGATGAATGATTGGTTGCAGAGTTTATAGGTAGTTACTTTCAAAAGCCTGTCTCAGATTTTTTGCAGATACTGCAAAACAATTTCCAGAAGATAACACTAAAACAAGACTTTCTTATTGTGTCTATATAATCAAACAGCTTTCATTTCTGGTGTTGCAAGAGCCACAGTTGGCGGTGATTCTATCTCTGCTTCTAGGTTTAGGGGAATTATCCAACTGAAACTATTGTAGTGAAACTGCAGCTCGTCTGGAGTCTTTTGCAGCCTCTGAGAGGAGTTATCCACAACACAATGCTGCCGCCACCACGATTCACTGAGGTGTTGGTTTTAAGCCACTCATAGCCTTTCAAAAAAAGTGTTTTGTGACCAGGAAATGTACAAAAAAAACTTTAATATTGATTGACAAAGAACTATGTAAAATAAAATTCATTCTCTACCAATCAGTGTTTAGTAGATGCACCTTTAGTTGGAATTCTGCTAAACTGATCCAGCTCCGTCAGGTTGGTGAGGATCAGATTAAGGTCTGGGCTTTGACTAGGCCACTCTGGAGCCTCCACCTTGTTGTCTTCGAACCCTTTCTGTGTAGCGACAGGGTTTGACAGAAGAATCCCTACAGCATGATGTTGGGATACTTTGCACCTTATTTGCCAGTTCAGTTCATGGACAGTCATGTCGTTGTAGGTCTTTATTCTTCATTTGGATTAAATTACACGCATGCGAAATTCATTTAGTGCCTTCAAATTAAAGAAACAATCTGTGTGTAAAAACAATCTATTTGGTAGTAAAACACTGATCCGTGTTGGTCCATACCAAAGAAATACAAGTAGCATTGAGGTTGCAACATGACAAAATATGGCAAAGTTCAAAGGGCGTAAAAACATTTTTAAAGGCACCAAATAATAACAAAGTCTGTAAACTATTATATGCCATCACTACTTGACCCCGAGGTCTGAGCCGTGTACGCCAAAACAATACCAGGACGAGCGCTGGACTTCCCACAGCAGCGCTGGAAACGCAAATAGCAACTTCTAGAAGCCGCCGGCCGCGACTACAGAGGAGAGGGGAAGCCGACGGGAGAAGGAAAAACAGCGGGACCGAAGAAGAGGTGGAAATGGGTGGTGACCAGGAAGCCCGACTCTTCCTGCCCTAATCACAACTGCGAGAGCGTTTCCTTTCATTGTGGCACCGGCCGAACCAGCCAGGGCGCCCTCGGCAGCGGTTAGATGAAAAACGCGGCTGCCTGTGCATGTTCCCTCAGAAAAACGCTCAACTTCAACATGTTCAGACGTTAAAAATGTGGATTTGTCTCACAGAGTCGGATGATGTTTCGACGCGCGCACAGACACACACACACACACACACACAGTGATTTTCCCACAAACACACGCTCTGAGTCACAGGTACGTCTATCCTTCTTGGCAGGGGCCGCTCTCATTGTGCGGCCCTACGGCTCTGCTCCAATAAACACTTTATTATGAAATCCTGAGGACACAGTAAATATTTGACGAGGCTCTTATCAGGCCGCCTTATCTTGGCGTGAACTCCAGGCACCGCATGACTCCCGGCTCTTTATTTCTTTAATGCCTTTGCTACTGATGATAACCGGGCAAGAAAAGCCCCATAGAAGCAGAAACGAGGAGGTGGGCAGGGGAATCAAGCTCTTCTTTCAACGACTCCTGCAAATCTAGACGGAGCAACAAGGAGCACCACGGCCTCACAGGGGAAATGAAGACCAGGCGTTTCAGCTGGTCTAGACACGGGCGAACGATAGCAGAGACGCATTTTTACGGCTGCAGAGTTAATCAGTCACGCGTTCACTCCCAACCCGGCAGATCACTAAGGTGTCAAGCATCATCTAGGGGGTCATATAAATCTAGTTGATGCGGTCTGAACAAACAGCCGCGTGTTGATTTTCAGGTCACAGACACAGGGCCTGTGGGTTTTTTTTATTTTACTGCCGCTGGCCTTTTTTACTCCTCCGCAAAATCAAAGCCGACCTTCGATCATGCCGAAATGTGAGCGCGCCGCATTTAAAAAAGGTGGCTTAATACTTAGTTAATACTGAAATGTGCAAACACAACACCAGTGTCATCAGTTTTTAAACAAAACTACGGCCAAGATGTGTGCGTTTAGATTTGTGTGGGGAAAGCAACAGCCGAACAGAAAGACATCAGCAATGACTTTTCAAAAGCAGCCGCTTCTGAAGTTATTAATCTGGACTAGAGTTTTCCAAACTATAACTCGATTTGAGACACTTAAAAACCTTTCATACATTTGCAGCCACACAAGCTCAGCCTCATCTTACTCTCTTCCTAAGTCAGTGTGTGTTTTGATGGGTCGAACAGATGACACTGAAACAAGAGACGTTTGGGGGGAACCGAACGCAGCATGTAAACACACATGTTGGACGCCAGCGCAGAAACCGGACCTGGTCGCTGTTTCGTTACAAAAGTGGCCGTACCGCACCTGGATCCCGTTCAGCTGTGCAACGTTACGGTCCGTTGATTACGAGGCAGAAAGAGAACCAACATCTCCACACGCAACAACCAGGAGACCTGCTAGCGCGTCCCGTCAGCCGTCTGGGCAAAACGTCATCGAAACTCTGTGAGACAAACCAGCGATGGAAACGCTCGCGAACATGCAGGACCATAAATTAGGACGGGATCTGGGTCACCGGCCTGACAGGGATCCCAAACACAGCAGGAGACCTGCAAGGTTCAGACTGGACTGCAAAGACGTTTGCGACTTACCAGAAGAAACTGGAGCCAATAGCGATTGATGTTAAACACAAGCTGTTAAAATCATGACTGTACGCGACACAGCGGTGGAGGGGTGATGATTGGGCCTTGTTACGTAGCTATGGAAACGAGATGTTGTAATCATTTACTTGACTTCTTCATATACACAGTTTGGGTAGATTTAACCCGTTGGTTGTACGTACTGACGAACCTCACAAACAAAACTGGTAACGCGACATTTCCAAAATGATTTTTTATTGGGAGAACTACCAAAAAAAACAACAACAAATGTACAGTACAAAGTTAACAGTCTCACACTCAACTTGTAGTGAACTGACTCCCCGGAAAGAAGAGAAACATCACAACTCTCGTCTTTTTGTCCGTTTTTTCTTTTCTTGTCGTTTGTCGTCGTTACATTCAAAAAGCTTTACTTCTGATAAAGTAGTCAAAAGTACATAGTGCGCATCCCCCTGTACCTACTATGTACAAACCAAAAAAAACAAAAAACGTGTTTGTCCACTTCCCTCTGCAGCAAACTCAAGACTAGATTTCAATATTTATATATATATTTATATAAAAAAGAAAGGAACTTTGAGAAAAAAGGGGGTTACGGCTGCTTCTGTCAGAGAGGCTGAGTGGTGACAACCTGAAAAGATCCAGAATCCAACACTACATTCAGCTCAGCGTGTTTTTATATATATATAAAAAATATGCCATGTACGAAAAAATACTTTATTTGGTTAATTTTAAGGCATGTAAAAAGATGTTGAACCCCATAGGCACTACATAATAATACTGGGGCACAAGGGATTGCTACATTCTTTAGCACGCGGCTGGAATCACAGTGTGACCTCGTGCAAATACAGGAGAGGAAAACAATAAACTAATACTTTTTTGGTTAATTTATTGACTTGGGTTCTTTGTCGCCGACTTCTAAGCTAGTTTGACAAGAAGAAGCAAAGGTTTGGACGGTCTGTACAACCTCTGTTTATACATTCTACAGGGAACATCTAAAGTAGGGATCCTCGTAGGGGACAAAAATAAAATAAAATTAAAAAAGAATAAGCGACCTTCGACAGCACTGACAGCCTCAGGAGCAAACAGCAAATCACACAAACGTTTGTTTTAATAGACGTAAACAAGGAAACGAAATTAATGAAATAAATATCACATACGTTCTCTTAAATTAAGTTGTTTTTTTGTTTTTTACTCACAATAAAAATAACAGAGTGAAGTTACAAAAACAAAAAAAAGAAAGAAAAAAAAACACAGGAGAATATATATTTATATATATATTACTGTGAAAAGAACATACACTCCACTTTACGCAGATTAATAATGGCGTTCATAATTTAAACATAAAAGAATATAGATCTATTGCTTCATCATACTTGATAAATACAGTATGGACACAAATTATCAATGTAGCGTATACTTTTTTTGTTTTTTCACGAGATAATAAATAAGTTAAATAGTCCATAGCAAGTTAGGCACCGCTATGCAAATCACTCACCCAAAAAAAAAAGCTAAAAAAATAGATATATATTCAACCATCAGCAGTGATTTCCCCAAACAAGCCCAACTCATGAGTGCCTTTTTTTTTTTTTGTTTTTTTTTTTAAACCAAGCAACAAACTACCCCAGACTAACCAAACCAACCACTGGGTGGCGCTAGGAGAAGGCAGATCTGGAATGAAGGTTGAAGAATAATAAAAAATAAAAGGAAAAGAGGAAGTGTTACTTTTAGTCAAGGCATATTCTTGTAAGGATGCGAGGAAATCTGAAACCGCCCAAAGTCTTGTTACACACATCTAATCCCAGGAAAAGTGTGGCTTGCCTGATAGAGCAGGGAGAGAGAGGGAGAGAATGGGGGCTGCCAGGAGCCCCATGGGCAAGGCACTGATGGAATGCCTTCTGTTTGCTATCTAAAGTTTTTAAAACAGCTATAATACATAGAAGAACAAAAACACTATTAAACTAATGCCTGGTCAAGAAAACTTGAAACTGAAGCTTAACTGATCCTCCAGTGAGCAGAGATGCACCGATCAGCTTGGAATCGGGACAATTTTTCCCCTTGTGATCAGCAGGTAAAACAAAATAACCCATCCACCCTTTTGTTCTGCAAAACTAATAACACTCAATGTTTTCGTTCCATACAACAAATGCATCAAACAGCATATAAGTTACTTTTTTATATATACATGTAAATTTAATAAAAAGTTTGGGATATATCCTTGAAAATAAGCAGTTTTTTCTCTCTCTCTCTTACACGTTTACTACTCCAAAGGGAGAAAAGCAAAAGCAGAATCGGTATTTCAGACCACAAAGAAAAAAATCGGTAATCTATTTCGGCTAATCGGTGCATCCCTGGTGGAAACTGGTCTCTGGTCCCCCCCTCCAGGGAGCTCTGAGCAGGGTCTGCACCCATGCAGCTGGTGGGAAAAATCACGAGTCTTGCTTAAAGGCACATCAGCAGAGGACATCCTCTGCTCAACAGTCGAGTCTTTAAATCATAATCCAAGCAAAAGAACACAAAAGTCTCATTTAGTCATCGGAAATCGACAGCCTGCTGAAGATGGGCAAACGCCTTCCAGCGTCAAGAATCGGGGACTCGGAGCCGCTGAGGCTCCCGGAGGAGCTGAGGGAGCCGCTGGCGTAGCTGTCCCGGTCGGAGAGCGAGTCGGGCGGGCTGGGCGGCGCCTCGAACACCGGCGACTCGCTGAGGCGGCGCAGCGCCTGCAGGCTCAAGCTGCCGGCCGCGCTCCCGTAGTAGCCGCCGCCGCTGGAGGCGTAGCCGCCGGGGGCGTGCAGGGCCAGCGGGGCCAGAAGCGCCTTCAGGTCGTGGCCGGGGAAGGAGAAACCGCTGGGCGACAGGACCTCATCGTAGAAGCTGGAGGCGGAGGTGCAGGAGGACGCGGAGGCCGGCGGCGGCGTGCGGGAGGTGGGGCTGTCCAGCAGCGGGGACTCCAGTCCGCGGTGGCTGGAGAAGCCCGAGAAGCTGAGGCTGTGGTGGAGCCTCGGTCGCTCCCGCTGGCTGTAGGCGAGCTGGGGGCCGAAGCCGCGGGGCTCCGCCGCCGCGTTGGCGTTGGCGGCCGGCGCGGGCCGCCGCTCGTCCGCGTTGTGGATGAAGTGACACCGCGGGCCGTACGGACAGAAGCCGATGGTGTGGAAGGTGCGGCACGGCTCCGTCTTGTACTTGGGGTGGCGCGTCAGGCTCCGCAGCTCGTGGTAGCCGTGCGCGAACTGACACTTCTCGCCGTACTTGCAGGAGCCGTTCTCCTCGAAGGGCCGGCAGAGCTCCGTCTTGTAGCGGGTAGAGTTGATCTGCGAGGCGGGCTTCTGCTGCAGCACGCCGCGCTCGCCGCTCTCGCTGTAGGCGCGGTCGCGCAGCTTGTTCTCCTTGTTCATGAGGTTCGGGGAGTTCTCCGTCATGGCGCAGGAGCCCAGCGAGAACTTGTTGCTCATCGCCTCCAGGTTGCTGGTGGAGTTCCTGCGGAAAAAGCCCTGCGTGAAGGCCCCGCCGGAGCCCCGCGGCGCCACGGGAGCGCCCACCGCCTTCCTATCCAGCATGCTGTTGATGTGCAGGGCGTTCATGTTCACGCCTTTCTCCTGCTGGTGCACAACAGAAACACATTGGATTGACTCCATGTGCATGCAGAGATCAGTGCAGTAAAAGCTGCAGTTTCTTTTTACCTTGTACAGCATCTCCATGTCGTAGAAGGGGGACAGCACCGTCGCTGACATCTCTCTGCCCCAAACCTGCTGCCGCACTTCGTCTTTCATGGAGGACCGAGCGGGAGCCTTCTCTGCGACGAGCTGCTGTTTGTGCCACGACTGGAGCTTGTTGGGGAAAGTTTTTGGTTGTGAAGTTTTTTCTTTTCTATTTCCAATCCTGAGGTTGGGGGGGGGGGGGGGAGGAGAATAAACTAGTAAAGTATTAGAGGTTAGTATCGTGGAGCTGTGAAGCTTGGCTGCTGTCTCCTTCCCCTGCAGAAGCGATGAACCAGAGTGCTCCACTGCGGAGAACACAGCGTATAAATGCAACAGTGCACCCGGGGAGGGGCGACCAGAGTCCGGGGCAAACTTATTTCGCCTCCCCCGGCCCTGCCCCACCTCCACCCCACCTCCACCCCCGCTCCAGTTGGCTGCTTGTTCACTAACCACGCCTTGAAACCCAACGCCTGGCACCGACTCCCTCCTTTCAGCCCCTAGAAATAAGAAAGTGGGTTAAAACTCACAGTCTGGTACTTTTGCAGGGGGATTATTCATGGGCGTCACCAGCAGGGGGGCGAGTGGGGGCCAAAGACCATGAATTTAAAAGAGGAAAGAGTAAACTAGTTTTAAAACCAGTTGGCTATATTTAAATTTAACAATATAAAATAAAAATGAAAGATAAAATAAAAGCAACTCAAATATTGTTAACATGCAGTCAAGTTTTCCCCAAAACAAGCTCTACTCCATCTCTATCTAGTTAGACAGCTAGCTATTTAGCTACTTAGCTAGGTGTCTATCTATTTAGGTAATAAGCAAGCTAGGTCATTATTTAACTAGTTAGCTGGTTAGTTAGGTGCTATCTAGTTAGATAACTAGCTAATTGTCTAGATATTTATCTAGTTAGCTAGAAGGCTACCTAATTAGCTTTTATGCTAGCTAGCCAGCTAGTTTATTATCTATCCATCCATCCATTTAGTTGGCCAACTATTTACCCACTTGGTAAGTTTGTTGTCTATCTAGTTAGCAAACTTGTAAACTAGCTAATTGGCTAGCTAGTTGTCTCGTCAGAGAGCTAGTTTATCTATATAGTTTAGTACCGATTTATCTATGTCGCAATATTGCTCGTAAGCTAGCTAGTTGATTATCTAAGTGTGTTGCTAGATTTTTATCTATCTAGTAAACCTGTAAGCTAGGAAGTTGGCTAGGTAGTTAGCTATCTAGTTAGAGAGCTATAGTATCTATATCCAGGTGCCTAGCTGCTTATTTGTCTGGTTAGCTAGATGTTAAGTTACATCTATCTTGCTATCTATCTAGTTGGACAAACATCTGTAATGCAACGGTCTATCCTTTCAAAGTTGATTCTGGAAAAGCCAGATCAGAGCACTGGCACCACCTTTGGTCAGAGCACTGGCACCACAGATCTGTGATTTCAGTTTTTTAAGCAGAGTTATTAAAGGTGTAAAAATCCCTGCAGTGTCACTTTTGTGGCCTTAAAGATGACCTTTAGAGTAGCTCTTCAACCAGTTCACACTTTCTACTGCCTTTGGGTCTGGGATGTTAACTGGGCTTCCTAGAAATTCAAAACCTTTCTTATAACCTATTAAATTCACCTTCTAACCCTGTTGTTAAACTTTCTAGAGACGTGCCTGCAGGGATTCTTTTAAGAAGAAATTTGGAATGAGGCGCATCTTTTCCACGAGGTCCCAGAATGAAGAGCTCAACGGTTTCATTTTAAAATGACTGAGAGGAGAAAAGTCCTGGATATTCAAGCCTTCCGCCTTTTTTTCCAGCCTCTGGCCTGAGCTGACATGTTTCTGTGATGGAAGGAAACCGTGCCCCCCCTCCTTTCCCTTTGGATGGGGTGAGACCACAACTATGAGCCAGGAAAGGTCCAGACAAGAAGAGTTTAGCACAATTTTTAGAATCCACCGATTGCATAATCAGCCTTTCCTGCTGCAGGGAAAAACCATGTCAGAGTTCAAACTTGAGTTGGTTTTGATTTGATGTAAAGCACCTAGATTTGTTTTAGTGTGATCATTTTCTCCCC
>JAVLVB010000135.1:44226-59416 GCA_032876305.1 Orestias chungarensis | reverse complement strand
CAAACAACAAAAGCTGGATTTTAAACAAAACGTGGGATTTCCACGATCTCAGCATGATGCAGCCTTATATGGTCACATGATCTTTTCCAGGTTAGAGAAAAATAAATGTGTTTAAAGTTTAAAGATTCAAATCATAAACAAAAATAGTGGAATCTAGTTAAAACATGATTGGATGTATATTTTAGCCATACACACCCGTTACCATCCAAAAGTATTCACACTCCTTCTACACTTTGTCACTTTAATGCAAACTGCAATGGATTTTATTTTAAACATGCAGGTCAAAGTTAAACAAAACAGATCATGTGATGGAAAATCTGATAAGTGTGGCATGCCTTTGCCCCAATATAATGATTTCTCTGATGTTTTTTTCCACTTAAACTCAATATAGTATATTGTTTGTTTATATATCCTGAATTATGTCCTTAAGATATTTTAAAAGTGAGATTTCTGATATAGTTTTTAAACTTATCTTGAAAATGTCAAACTTTTTTTTTTCTGTCTGCTCTTGAAGTGTCAAATAAAAGTCTAAAATTCAGGAGGCCACAAAAAAAAAAAAAAAACATAACCCAATGCTACGGATATCACCAGAAATTGCCAGCTTTTACAGCACATATATTGTCGTAATTCAAGGAGTGGTTACACAATATTTTTTCATATGACACGGCTGAAAATACCACTCAAGTACTGAATGGAAAAAACAGGGAAAATAGCAACCAGGGGAAAAACAAGTGACATAAGACGTTGGAATCTACTACTACCAACCCTAAAATTAGTCTGAGGGTTGCCCCAGGACTATTTGTGCTGCGCAAAGCTGCAGACGATAGTTTAATGTGGAGGACAGAAATCCCTCGAACATGCACGGCTTCGGGTTTTATTGAGGGGGAACGTTCGACCGTTCCAAAACATTACATCAGTTTTACTGTAGCAGGGACCGCGGACACCAGGGCCGCGAGAGAGGGCAGCCCGAGTCGGCACACGGAGGGAGACGGAGAAGACAGCGGTCCATTGTGATTACATAAGCAGCCAAACTAGAGGGAAGCTTAAAAATCGCAGCAAGAGTCCTGCTGTACATCAAATCTCCCATCAAACTAACACCTCGTATAAACCCACGCCCGAGGGGGAACCCGACGCTTAAATGCAGCTCTGGTGGCGTGGGGACGTTAAAAGCTCGCTCTTCGGCCCAAAGAGGTCGGACTCGAGCGCTCGGACTGCTCTGGGGTCAAACTAGGGTTAAGATCGCTTCAGATACAAATAAACTCACAAGTAACTAATAAGCAACACACATGAGGTCGTTATGGGTCAATAAATCTGGAATATTATTAGAAAGAACATTTTCCACTGACAGATTGTTTACTGTCAAGTTGCAACAAAGAAAAAAAAGGACATTTTTAAATTACTGGTTTCATTAAAGAATTAAGTAAATTTAGGGTACTCGTTAAAATTCTTGACCATGGTCACAACACTTTCTGTTTTAAAAGCAGGAGTGGCGTTTAGGATCTCAAAAGCCCAAATAAACATCAACTGTAACTACTACACTGCACCGGACCTGAAACGTGAAACTTCTTGAATGCTGAGCCGGACGAAAGAGCAGAGAGAAGTGGAGGATAATCAAACATCTCCAGCTGGCAGCGATTCAAAGAGCAACAAAAGCAAAGGAGGTGGATTAGCAGTGCTTGCCAACAACCAATCTTTAGTCAGAGGCGTATATAGATCTATTGCAGAGTTGACTGCTACTGGAGAACCTTACAATGTTCACAACGAATCTTTGAGGATACGTGAATAATACGAGTTATTTTTACTGACATCAAATGTGTTTTAATGGGATTTACACAAAATAACAGTAGGAAAAGGATATTTTTTTTTAAATAAATGTACACAAACATTGTTTTGTATTCAGGCCCCTTTACTCTGATACCCATAAAACATAATGTATGGTTACGGATTACTTCAAGAGACGATTAGAAAAGGTCGCTCAACTCCAGTTTCTCCCTGTTCAGTGCTTAGATTAGCTCAACCCACGTCTCTCCCAGGCTTCCCTTACATCTCCACAGCATGATGCTGCCGCCCCCATGTTTTACCATGGGGGATCAAGGTTTCCAGAGACTTTTTATGTTTTGTTTTTCTGTCTCACCATTTCTTTAGTCAGCATCTACTAGTTGAACAGGATTTTTTTCGGGATATTAGAAAAAGAGGTCTTAAAAGACGAACATAAACTTTTCTGGGTTTGTTTTTTTATTTAAAAGCACTTCTTTGTGTTTATCTAAAATTACCAAGGTTAAGATTGAAAAAAATAAAATAAAATAAAATACATTCAAAAGAGAACAGAGTGATCCCGGCAAAGAAGAACAAATGAATTTTAAAAAAAGGACATGATTAAAAGACATAATTAAAACATGTCTAGCACAGTAAAAAACCTAAAATAGGGTTCAGAAACCTATGAAACTGAGCTTGCTGACTTTAACCTGTGCAGCACATCCAGAGTCAACTCCGCCCTGCTGTGCCGCAGCGTCAGCCGAGCGTGCTCCATGGTGGAGGAGAACTGCAGCAGCACTGGGAGCCGTTGCAGAGCCTGCTGGGAGCTCAGGGCCTGTGCTTGGGCCTGGTTCTGAAGCAGACGGACGCGGTCAGAATCCACGGTTCCCGGGGAATCACTCTGCCCCAGGCGGGCGACGAGCGAGCAGAGATGCCGGTGAAGCAGCTTCACCCACTGCAGCGGCTCGGCCCAAAGGTTCAGCTCGCCCTTCTCGAACAGGAAGTCCTCTTCATCCTGGTTTCGGCAGGAAAGACTCGGGTTGGACTTGGAAGCTTAGTTTGAAAAAGAAATCGCTTAAACATATTTAACACTTTCAATTTAGATGTTTTATGCATCAGAACATGATAAAAGTGACGCAGCGTGAAGGAAGCTTCAGTCCAACAGCAACTTTAACTCCTAAACATCTATTACTGGTACTTTTAATATAATTGTGTTGTGTAACTTCGACAATCTTATTCAATGATGATGGAAAAACAAAACTTGTGTTTATATTTAAACCTAAAATCATTCGGGGGGGTTTTTATCACCAGGAGTAACATTTGCTCTGGATGAACAACCAAAAACAAAAAGTGTGCATTTCTCTTTCTGATAAATGATGGATTTCAAATAAGTTGGAAAAAAAAATTTTATTGGCTCCCTGGCATTCAAACTTCCAAAACTGCAGCTTTTTTTGGTTATGAAAGGCGGCGGTACAAAAAGGATTCCTCACAAAATCAAGACAATTACAGAATAACCTGAGAATCGGTTTTATGAGACTGATTAGCATTTGAAAAATGTACTTAACATCTGAACTCCGACCCCGGTAGGGTCGATGGATGCATAGAGCAGAGGAGGGAAGTTTAAACCATCTCCTCCATCATAGACATTAAAGGAGGAGCAGTAAAAGCAAACAAAGGTGATTAGCAGAGTTCGCTAACTGCTTTTACGGTCATCTGCGACATGCTAGTGTGAAATATCGTTTTTGCTTGCTAACATGATATTGAGCTTTTATCACGCCTGCCATACGGCAGTCTTCAGTCAGAGGCTTCAACAGAGATGCTGCGCTACTGATCACTAGCAGAGATCCTTTTTTCCAATAAACTTAGATTTTGGTCACACCCCTTTTTTATTAGCTGCACCAGGCTGCTAATAAATGTGTACTTAGTTTATTTGTTTGTTTTTAACCTTTATTATGGTATAGGTAAATATTAATAGTGTAGAAAGTTTAGCTTAAATGTAATTTTTTTTATGCCCTGTTATGTAAAACTAAGGGTGTTGGTTCAGTTAGGAAAGCACGACCTTCGTAAAAGGAGCTGCGGTTTACCGTTCGTCCAGAGGAGACGCAGGTGGAGAGCACAAACCTTGGTGTCCAACAACAACGCGGCTGCTTAGTCTACGATTAAGCTTAACATCACCTCAACAAAACACGGCGTCTGATGAAACAAGCTTTTATTTCCAAAGCCATGACGATAATGGCATTAAACCAAGACAGAAGAGGATTTCTTTCTTTTCTCATCAGAATACGAGCACAAAGCTCACCAGACGGGAAGCTTCGTCCGTCGCCTCGTCGCCGTCCTCATCTCCCATCAGCCACTGGGTGAGAGCGAGGACCCCCGCACGCTGCTGCCCCCAAAGCTCAAACCTACGACACAGGAGCTCCACGGCGAGATCCAAGGCGGCTGGGGGACACATGGACACACCTGCGAAATCTGCGGACGAGAAAATGCACATTTAGAGTATCAAGAACGATGCTAATAAAGCTGTGCTATTAACTTGAAAATAAGGTTTAAGGTTTGATAACAATGAAAGATAAACTGTTGTGGTTATAGTTCAGTATTTTCATACAAGAAATCAATCAATAAATGATTACGTAATTTTTTAAATTTAACTTCTTAAAAATGCTAGCAAACACAAAGATAACTTAATAAAACTTTACTTTAATACTGAATAAATTATGTTTGCCTCAATTTAATCCATTTTTAAAAAACTATTTATTCAATTTGATTATTTAATACAGTTCCTCCGCTGAAGCACATCATGAAGTTATTTAAACGGCCAAAATTATCCATTAAACTCAGTGGGCGGAGTCAGAGCTGCGGAGGCCCTGTCGTCTGATTGGCTGCTTTGAACCAAAACTCACGAGGACTTCCTCTTGAGTTTGCTGCTGTTGGAATGAATGGACCTTACCACAGGGGCCGCGTTTCATTGGCTGATGCCCATTCTACGTAGTAGCGCGTCTACCACGTGGGTGGCCGTCTCACAAACACAAGCTAATTTACATGCATTAGTATATACAGGCTAATGCACATGCAATACTTGGAAAGTTTTTTCGCATCAAAAATAAGAAAATACGGTTCTCCATTGCCAGTGGGGTCTTTGTAGTGGTGAGGTCAGATATCCACAAAGTACTTGTGGAAGTAAAATCCTCTGATTTCCCAAAAAAGAAGCCGAATGCCTCGCGTGGATATAATCGTGTGCACGGCCACTTGAGCAGCTCAACCTTGGTCGGATCAATAAGAACAAAGGAGTGTGTGCTGGTGTGAGTATTCTTGCTTCACTTTCTTTCTGTTAAGTGAATGGGGATATTGTGAGTGATTTTTGGTGGGGGAACAAGCGCCGCGAGGCTTTGTTTGTGAGACTATTTTTTAGGTCGGTTGTGGGCGGAGCTTGGTAAGGTCCATTCAACACATTTTTCTAATATCTTCACTAAAACCTGCTCCAGGTCCTTTCAGAGCGCTCAAAAGAAACTGAAAGTTTGTTTTGATTTTCAGCGCAGACTGAGGTAGGACTTCGTCTGTGGTTCGTTTTTGTAAGGTAAATTTTAAAGCTCTCTTACATTTGTCTACTTCCTTCAACCACAACGTTCCAGATCTTTGCTTTTCCATTTCCAACAGGGAAACACGCCCGGAAAGCGTTCCTCTTTTTCTCTTAGTGTTCCTATAGTTGCACCATCAGACTGACTCTTGGTCTAATTTGTGGTGGTGCGGGTCGTTCGGATGGTTGAATGACATCCTCAGCAGCCCATCAAGATCAGCGCAATCCTGGTACTGATCCATTCATGTAAATTAGCCGTGTTTTAGGTGGAGAGACGCGAAACATGCACAGGAACGAGGATATGGGAATCTAATGAGTCAGATCTGCTCCTCTTAAGATCAAATCCTCCCTGAGAGCATTTCAAATCTTAAAGCCTACTTCATGACGTCAGTTATGCTACGTTCGTTTAACCTTTCCGAGCCGACTCGGATCTCGGATATGACGTCACGTTTCCACTTCGAGCGATTTATTAAACTTCCCGACGTCCGACTCGGAAGACATGTGAGACACCAGTTTTGTTTATTCCCCATGCGATTTTCACCTAAGTTCATTGTTTATCTTCTGCTAGCAATCCTTTAGCAGCACCAGTTTTTGCCGTCATATGAGTAACTGAAATCGTCATTTAAACCAAGATAGTGGTCCAAAAATAATTAAAATCAAGTGACACTGGGCACAAACATCTTGAAATCCAAGTCTAAAATTTTCCTCTGTCTCTTCGAAATCATCCGAGAAAGAATGAAAAACATCCGAGTTTATCCCCGACGTCCGAGTCGGATGGATAAACGAACGCACCATTAGTTACTAACTAAAAGAAGGTCAAACCGAATCTAAGGGGATTTATGTGCACTATTTTTTCAGAGGAACTAAACTGTGTTTTAATCCCATATTGTGAAAATAAACAAACTTGTTATGTTATTTAAAGTACATATATTCAAAGACGGGAACATAAAGGAGGAAGCAGAGAAACAAGGTAGTTAGCTGATACAAGACGTGTGTGTGTGTGTGTCTTGTTCCCCCACCATGGCCTTTCCCACCACAGCTGGCACACTGATAACGCCGCAGACTTCAAAAGGCTTTCAGAGCCACCAGCCAAAATACAACCACTGTGGGAATTAGGGGAAGGAGCGAAGGGGAGGTGGAGGTGCACAAACAGTTAACAGGACACGCAAACAGGCCCAGATAGCTTTTCATCTCCAGAGAAGAAGGTGTGAAAAAAAAAAAAAATCAGAGCAGGGCCCGAAGTCTGAGACGCTCCACGGCCTCGTTGATTGCAGAGTATTAGAGGAGATTTAGGAGTTTAGCAGCCCGAGTGACAAATTCCTTTCTTTGCCCAAGAAGCCGGCTCTCTCTGAAGCAGCAGTAGCTGTGAAGTCGGGTCCCAACGATCCACACAACCCCGCCTCGCCTTACAGAACATTCAGGGGTACAATAGGAAATCTTAGCTGTGTGCAGTTTATCATCTTTCCTACAAAGGTTTCTTCACACATCGCTTGACTTCACGCTCCCTCCTCGAAGCTCTCGCAGCCAAGTGCCTCCTTTTCTCAAGGGGATAGTCTTTCCCTCGGCCGGCAGAGTGTCCGTTTGCAGCTGAAAGCCGGGCAGAGAATCGGCTTCAAGGATATCGGTGGGTAGGAGAACGGAGAGAGGCTGAGCGTTTGGGAGGACAGTCACAGTCAACTGCTGGCTGACCTTGCGCTACCTGAGGACGGAGCGCCATGGGAGAAGCTCTTTAAGCTTCAGACACGACCTCTGGGTGCTTTTTATTGATCGATGTTTAGTAAACGTGAAGCATGGATTATATCAGATGCTGGAATATAACAAGTGGAAGTCAATAAAGAGTAACTTACTCCATATCTTAACATCATAATATCAATGTTCACAATAAATGGATGGATAAGGGTTAATGAATCAATAATATATGAATGTATTGATTGATAGATACATAAAAAAATGAAGGGTTTTCAGTCTTTCTGATTATTTTTATTCCCACCTGCTCTTCTATATTAAAGACTGAATTTTCAGCCCCCATTCTTTCCATTTATTCAGTTTTGTCTTTTAGATTTTTTCACCATTTAAATGAATTTCCGACTGACTGACATTTTGTTCGCTCTCGTCGGACCGTAACTCGCTCTGCCACAAAGTTAAGGAGAGTTTTCAGCCCGGACCTGACTTCTGTATTTCTACCTTACTTCTCAGACGCATAGAGAGCAAAACTGGTTGAAAAATTCCTGCAGTTCTCTAACGGCTGCTTGTGAAACTCATGGTCCAGTTTCCATTTGGGTTTTTAAAGTTTTTTCATTGTTTATGACTAAACATGGTCCCGATTTGTTACAACTTCCTGTGGCACTATGCTCGAAGACTCCATGTTCCAGTGATCAAATTTAAAACATGGAGGATTATGTTTCCACTGGGTTACAACAAACGACTGGAAATGACTTCAGAAAGCTTTAAAGGTGAGCACCCTTGTTGAAAGTGTGGTTACATTTTTACCGTCTCTGTCTCTGTATTTTAGTTACTTATTGGTTATTAGGTTCTTAACAGTTTTGATAACGCTGTTTATTGTGAGAGTGTTGTAAAGGATCGATTACTTTGTCAGTTATTGCAACGCGAGTTTTAGGAAAAACATGCACGCTCGTTACATTATCGCTAATCCTTTTTGACTAATGTAGCTTTCTCCTACCAGGGCAGCCGGGCTTTAATTTAAACAACCATGACTGTCGTTAGACTTACGAATACTTGGCATCCTGTCGTTACATCTTCTGGTGAAAAGAAGTACCAGGTTCAACGAGAGCAAAAAAACCACAAGGCAACAGATCAGCGGCTCATATCACGCGATACTGCACTAACTAAAAATTTGTGATCTGATCATGTGTTGCATAAATGTATTTGTTTCCTGTTGCGGCTTGGCTCCTATCTCAGATACATTATGCACGCAGAGTCCTGAATTCACCACCTCCACATTTCTTTAAAGATAAGGAGAAATGATGGGTCGAAGGCGGTTCTCTCTCTTTTACTGGTGGCACGTCAGGACAGTGAAATCAGAAACAGTGTTGCATGCGCAAGCCTCTGCATGTTTAATGCGAGTGGAAGTTCATTCCTGCAGCCGCGTGCGTGTTTCTCAACGCGGTTTCTCGCCCTGCATCTGTTAGGGCTCCCAGATGAACGGTGAGGTCTGAGTAGTGGCGGTGCCTCAAAAAGTATGTCCTGACTGCTTTAAGGCATACGTCACTTCCCCCGTTTCTTATTTTCAACATCATTGTATGACATCGTTTTCACAACAATTACATTAATTAACTCACTGCTATTAATCCTTTAAATATCGATGCATCCCTGAATATATCTTACTATGCATTACCACGGACAGCGGAAACCATTTTAGCTCTTTGGCAGAAACAGATATCCAAGTTTTTCCTCATCTTTACTTTCAGAAGTAGAGCCAATCATAGCCAAGGAAAATAAATGGTACTCCTGGATTGGCTGCTTTGTAAAAATCAGTCAATAGCATCCTTCTGTGATTTTGTATTCAAATCCAAACATCTACATCAGCTTTACACATCTGCAGTAATGTCTGCCAATTCCGGACTTGGACTAGACCACATTAAAATTTATTGAGCTACCGCCGTAGTCTCAAGTCTTCTGCCGCCTCAAACAAGCTGTTATGACCGAATTGTCATTGTGAACTTTGAGCGCAAAAAGAAAATTAGGGTACGCTAAGCATCATTTCGTCAGATGTTGAAGTTAGACATGGCTGTAATAAACATGAAGAAGCAAAATAAGTTAATCTATTCAGCAAATGTTTCCGTGTCCCCAAAATACATGTTTTTGAAAATTGAATGTTTCAAATGTTGCCGTTTCCGTCAAGCTTTTCTAATGTGATCCCTCAAAATGCGATTTAAAAAAAAACGTTGACGTATTTGGTTGTGGCTCGAGACAAAAGCTTTCTCTCCATCCAACTGTCATGCAAATTAGGACCAATAATGTCACAAAAAAATAGAAAAGAAGAGAGTAACACTCACTCTTAGATGATAGGAATAATATATATTTTATTGTAAATCACCTTCCAGGATACTGCAGGTAACTTCTAATTTAATAAATGGTGTCGTAGTTCAATGTTTAACCCTTTTTTGTAAGTTGCTTTGGATAAATGCAGGGAAGTTGTAGAATGAGAACATACTTGGCAAAAACTTTTTTAGCAAACTTAAGGAAGTGACTAATTAACTGAGTGACTAATTTTGGCATTTCTATCAATGTTTTAGAATAGGACACTTCAAAATAATGTAAAACTTAGCATACATTTCTTCATGTGTTGTCTTGTTTTTAGCTCTGTTGTGGAGAACTTTTGAACTTTGAAGCTTTGAGGTATGTAACAGTCCACAGTGGGCTGGTTTGAATGTTGTGTAGATTTTTCCACACAAAAGGAAGGAATCATGTTGGGAAAAACGTTAAATATAGGAAGGTTTAAGACAGAATAAGTGAAAAAATGTGGAATGTAAAGACCTGGAGATACAAAAAAGCAGGCAGAACATCTAGGTAGCAAGGAGCCAATTATCCAAGAGGAACAACACAATAACAGCAGGAAGCAAGGCTTAAAGGTTCCTCACAGTGAGTGCATCTTATCGGTTTCTACTTTAACATCTTAAATGATTAGCATTCCCACAGCATGATGCCGCCACCACCAGTGGTGCGTTCACAAAAAACTCAAATCACATTGTTGTTATAACATAAAATGGGAAAAAGTTTTCATATATTTTTTGAGACGCCGCTTTTACCTACAAGGTAATCAGCCTTCAGTTTGTGGGAAGGTTACTTGCAATCTTTAGGGCTGCATTCAAGAAACATCGTGTTCGCCTACCAACACAAAAAGAACAACAACACCTCCTGCAACCCCCAGCGAAGGTGAGACGAGAAGCCTTTCTTCTTCAAACGAACCGTCGCGCTCTCAGCGTGAGCTGCAGACGCCGAGCTGGAGCCGAGACTCCAGGAAGCAAAGGTGTGAGGTAGAGAAAGAGGTGTGAAATAAAAACACGCACTTTACAGCCCCGACTTCCTCTGGTAGGTGATGGGAGGGGTGAGGGGGGGTTGGAGTTCAGAGACCCAAGGGCAACAACAGCAAAGGGGGAAACACGACGACGCACACAGCGCTAAGGCCGGTGGAGCGGCGAGCGTTAGCGCAGAGGTGACGGTCCGGGAACTTCCTGACAGCTCCGTTTAATCGTGAATCTCAGATTTTTCTCACATCAAGGGTCAGGATCTGAGTTAGAAGCTGAAACTGAATTAATGACGGGAGAAAATTGCTGAAAGAATCACTGCAAATAACTGTTATTTCAGACAAGGTAGAAGGAAACATATTTCCTGAATTGTATATAATAAGTGTATAAGACCAACAATACAAAGTAGCTGAAAAGGTTCCAAACCTTCACATAAGTCTTAAAGAGTTGTATTAAATATCTCTTGAATATTTTGTAATAAAAAGATAAATAAAACAATTATTTTGTTTTAAGTTAATTATAGTTACAAATACATTTGTAACGTTTAAAGTCTTTGCTGAACCGCTGAAGCTCCGACAGCTTCAATTAGCTTCAGATTTATAAATGGATTTAGATGTGGACTTTGACTGGACCGTTCTAACGCCATGGCTGTACTTCTATTGAAACCATTCCATTGCAGCTCTGATCAGTTTCTTTCTACAACCTTTTTAAAAAACTGGAAGCCAAAAAATTGTTACTTGAGCATAAATCCAGCCAGCAGATGCAATTTGAAAAACTTTCTTTTCTGCAAAGACTCCCACGGTCTAGACGCCTTCATTTCTCCAGACGTGACTTGATTACAGCTGAGAAATTTAACTCTTGTCTACTTTTAATGAGGGAAACATGGTGAGAGTTGCACAAACATCCCACCTCGGTGTGTGTGCGTCTCAGATTAAAGCTGATTTAGTTCGAATGTAAAGCCTGAGGCTGCAAATCATTGCTTCCTCTGCTGGGTTTTTTCTTTGCTTGAATGATACAAATTGTAGTTAAGCGGCTGAGAGAGCACCGTGCTAACATAGGGATGGTTCAGGTCAATCATTTGTGTCACTAAGACCAGATAAATGTTGCCTGGCAAAACAGAAACAAACAAACAAAAAAAACTAAAACATGAATAGTTCACTGAAGCGGGTTGGTCTTTGAATGTCATGCAAGGAGTTCAGCAATGATTCTTGGGAAAAATGACGGGACTAATAGTTGAACAATAAACCTTCAGGGGTCGGTGCTCCCCTCTGACTTCTCCACAGCTTGGACACTACATAATTGTTGAAATGGAGAGAAGGAAAACTCTACAGAGTACCAGCTTTTTGTTGAAGTGTTGACATATAAACCTACCTGGACTGTTATGCAGATAATGATGCAAAGTGAGACCGTTAACATAGGTTTGTGTTTCAGATCAAGCACCACACCACTGCTTTCTTAAGTTAAGAGATGAAAGATGAGATAAGATAATCCTTTAATAGTCCCACAGTGGGGAAATTCTCAGGGTCACTGCGGCAAAGGTGTAGCGAGGCACTCAGTACAAAAATATTTAAAAAATAAATACATAAAAGGTACAATATATACAGCATAAAATAATAAGACGTGAATTAAAAAAAATGATATTGGCAAAACATGCCTGTTTAATGCAATAGGAAATCTTATTACTAATCCTCTGCCATGTAATGTTTTTACCCTAAGTGTGAAGTGATTCAGTGAGAGTATGTTGTGCGTGGTTTATTAAAAGCTACGCTTATTTTGCGAAAGTTTCGCTGTTGATCTTTGCAATGTTTCAATGATGCAAACGAGACAGACTGACCAGATATTCTGCAGTAGCGCAACCAGTGTTTCAATGAGGGACACTCGTGAACTAGAATGAAGCGCTCTCGTTATCACTTCCGGGTCAGCCTCTGAGTTTGTACATCCCTTTTCCGTTTGATTTTGTCATTTGTAAATTTGTTTCTGAGCTTGTTGATTTGTTTTCAAAAATGTAAACTTGTCTCAGCCTTTGTAAAAGTGCTGTAAGTCGTTTGCTCCTCTAAGGAGTTTAATGAGTCAAAAAACGCGTCTAACGCTTGAATTTTTTTAAGGGTCAGACTTCCGGTCTCTTCAACTGTCTTTTTGTACAATGGTGGATGAAAGTGCAAGAAGGACGTGGATTTATTTAATAAATAAAAACAGGAGAACGTGATTGTCGGCTACCTCGGAGCATCAGATGATCAAAACGCTCCAAAACGCTGAGGGACTTTTCGACGCTCCTAGACGAGCGTCTACATAAACTTTGCATGTAAACCAGACGCTCTTTGCGCTCGGTGTGAATGCAGCATACCTACACTGATTACCGTATTTTCTGAACGGTGCCCGAAAAGTAAAAGTAAAAAGTTATTGATTGGTTTCGATTATTTGGGGGGCTATGGAATGGAAAGAATGTCTCGGTCGTCAGGCTTTTGAAGAAAAATCCAAAGAAAAGCCGCAACTTTGCAAAAGTCGCCTGGTTTGGGATGAGTGGGGAAAATAGTAGCAGCTTATAGTCCGGAAAATACGGTATACACTAAATGTTTTTTTAAAAGTCGTTAGATTAACATGTGTTGATGAATTACATTAGTTATCTAAAACACTTTCAGAGCTCACACTAGCATTAAAACAGGACAGGTGAAAGATACTCTCAAGATTCCTGCGTTGATCCGGTCAATCGCCGTATTTAAATCCCCATCATAATTTCATGGAGAATCACCAACCGAGCATCCGGTTTTATACGCTTCATGCCTGCCAATTTCTAGGATAAAAGGGGGAAACATAGATTTCTTCCTCTTAATATTAGGTGAGCCTTTGCCACACACATAGAAATAAAACCCTCCAAGGATAACATCAATATGAATGGATAGAGGAGGATGGCCCACTCGCTTTTCTACACCCGCTCTGCAATTATGTCCATTGTGTTCTCTTCCTGCTTTACACAAAGGAAACCTTTCCATCTCAGTCATGCTGCTGACCTCAGTTTCTATCTGACTTTCAGCTGATAGCTTATCCTGACCCTGTCTGGCCTTATGTACATAAACACATATAGAGAACAGGCGGTGCTCGACGCTCCAAGTTAAATAAAGGTAGAAAAAAACTTTAAACAGATACTCTGAGTCCACAGATTACGAAACACGCTCCTATTCTTAAAGAGAAAACTCCAGCTAAAGCAATAATCCAAACATTGTTGATTTGGTGAATTGGGTGATTTGGGGTTTTCTTTAGTTACCAAGACAAATAAAACAAATCTTGACAACTCCCCTGTTACCATAATTGCTCTAAAGATAATCTTAGGAGAGATTTTCCAGCAGTGCGTCCGTTCCGATCTCAGATCAGTGATATTTTAACAGACTGGAATGTCTCGACCCGATATCCCAGCATGTGAGTTGTTCCTCGAGGAGAAACAAGCAGGCTGCCTGTTTAATGTGATGTGTAGCCAATCAGAAAGCGAGTTAACCCTAACATGCAGGCGGATCTGAAATACTGTAGACAAAACAAGTGCTGTGTTGCAGCACAAAGACCCGTGGACGTCTGCTTGTGTGCCACTACTTGTGAACTCTTGTTTTTATGTAGAGTATGAGTTGTGCGTACACCTTTTTGACAGCGATCTTACTCTATAACCGATAGGCAACTACACTTGGTCTGTGAAGCTCTTTACACTTGCAATCTGCTAAACTCAGGTTTACAGCAACAAATCTAAACTAAGGATTACTGGACATCAATGTTAGAATAATATAGAATAGAATGTCTTTATTGTCATTATAGAGGTTGTACAGTGAGATTTTTTAACATGGCTCTCTTTCTGAACTCTTAACTGCAATGTTTCCAACATGCGTTGTGAGAATGTTTGTAGAAAAATCGAAATAAATATTAAAACAACTACTGAAGTATCAATGGGGTCTGAAACTTTAGCTTTGTTTGAAAGAGGGTAATTGTGTCCCGATCTGATATTGACATCAGGTATCGACCCAATATCTGCCAAACAACAAGAATCGGATTATATTGGTCTACACATTAAATGTCCAACATCAGCACTACAATATAATTAGTTTGTTCGAGCGTTGAAACTGTCCCACCAATGTTATCCAGGAGCAAAGGTTAGCGATCGCAAAACCAGTGTCTGAAAACAGTTTCGACGATTAGGAGCGATATTGCCAATGCATTTCATTAAAGTCCAATAAAGATGTTATTTATTATTTATCATTCATTTTATTGAATTGAAGATACTTCTTCCTTTAAGACGTCTTGGGTTTTATGAAAACATTTTGATCATAACCATTGTTCTGAGTAATATAATAATCAAACCCTTTCTAACAGACTACACAAACGTAATGAGAGTATAATTAAGTCTCATTCATGCTGATGTCGTATTAGTTAAATATCGATCAATACTGAAGACTGAAATATTGGTGTAATGTCGGAAGTGAAAAAGCGGTATTGGGAAAAAAAAACTATTTGAGCCTTCGACTATTTGTCGAAGGCTTTTCTTAGCAGTAAGAACAGGAAGTGTGTCTGCAGTCCAAAGCGGTCAAAATGTTACTTATTAGACCAGTCCAGACACGTTAAAAAGAAGACAAAGATTTGGGCTGCAAAGAATATATTGCTAACATACAGAAAGCCACAACTCCACATCCCCACAACCAAACAAGGAGAAGTTTCATCCATTTTATTTTTCCAGAGAAGTCTTGCACGTTGTAATTCTTTAGCTGCTGATGTCTCGTTTATTTAGAGGTCTCGTGTTAAACCCAGTAAGAGTTTAATATGTGTATATATATATATATATATATATATATATATATATATATATATATATATATATATATATATATATATATATATA
>JAVLVB010000135.1:20366-44126 GCA_032876305.1 Orestias chungarensis | reverse complement strand
TCAACATATCCAATAAGTAAAAGCAGGCTGATATTAACAAAAAGTTTTTTTATATTTCATGTTTTCGCTGTTGTGTTTCAGCAGGGCTGCAGCTATATTCTATTCAAGGCTAAAACTGGCCTTAATGTGTCCCTGGTGGGTAACATCAGACAGTTCTTCCGGAAACAGGCCTCAGACGTTGCAAAAACAACCACACACTCTTCAACCCTCGCAACCAAACTACTCGACCAGAATTGGCGCTTCTTCCTTCCCTTCCAGGAATGCGTCCTAACCGTGAGCAGGACATGATGTAAAACCAGCGTTTATGTCTTTTTATAAAGCTGATTGGGTTTTTTTCCCTCTGTGAGGGTTCTGAGTTATTTTAGCCATCTTCAGACTGTTGGGATGAAATTAGCTCAGCAGTTCTTTTAGCGAATTACCAATGTAGTTTCAGCTTGACGACAGGATTAGCGATGAGCATGATAAACATCAGGGTTGCTACATAGAATTGATTTCTGCTAGTTAGGTGGATGAGAGGCAGGAGAGTTTACCTTCACTGAGCATGTGAGCTGGCACGCTGCAGGTGAAGTCCGTAGCACAGTCTCGGACATCCTGGTCTTCATCCTGCAGCAGCGTGAACAGACTCCTCCATAGAGACACGGTAGCAGGAAAACCTAACACAAGAAAACATGAAACCCAAAAACCTTCAGGTTCCGCGCCTTAAAGTAGCCTTCGGGTTGTGGTTTGACTCTGACTCACCCAGCGGCAGGCGAGGGTGGGTCAGCACGGGAGACGAGCAGGTGACCAGCACCTTGGCGACCGCCAGCTTCACCTCCACGGGTTGGTCCTCGCCACAGCACGAGCACACCAGAGCCACCCACTGAGCGAGACACGCCACTGCATCTGGATCCTACAAGTGTAAGAAAAGGCACGGATAAAAATACAAAGCAGCAATTTTCAATACAATAACAACATTTCACTCTTTGGTAAAGCTGACCCAATCCGATATCTGGAAAACAAACAAACAACATTTTTTGAATGAGATAAATCTTCATAACAAATGTCAGATAGAATCACTTCAACACAAGCAGTCTTTACTAGGCTTTTATTTGCGCCACCATTTCTACTTAGCAGCTTGTATTGAGCATGCAGAGCCGAGATCGCTATAACAGCGTTCGCTAACAAGTAACAATGAGTTGGAGCGATGGTTTCATTGGTATCAGCCAATACTGAAGACTGAAATATCGGTATCGTTCCGGGACACAGGCAGCTTATATTGTTGTCCGATACTAATATTGACTCGATATTATATCAGCAGACGTTTATTAGTTTTGTAATGAGAAATTTTAGAACGGCCATGATTAGGTGATAAAAACAATAGTCATGAGAAAAACTGATCTATTTATTGTTAATTAACTACAAAAAAAAACATGTTTCTACAACTAATAAAATGAAAAAGCATTGCTTGTATTGTAGTGTTTATATGAGAGATCTTAGATGTAGACTAACATAATAAAATATATGTATTTTTTTGGGCTAATATCAGACCGATATCTGTTATCAATATCGGATCGGCACACAGATATCGGGAAGCACGTCTCTGTGGTGATTTCGGGTGCTTACCTGATGATCAGAGCTCACCAGCTTTACCACCAGCTGGGAGGCCAACGTCAGAGCAACAGAGAGGAGATCCACGCTGGAACAGAAAATCAAACACATCAGCTGCTTTATTTTACAGTGTCACTTCCTACACCTTCCTCAAATCCCTGTTAGACATACAGGCATCCATGTCTTACGGGAAGATCACGTGAACGCCTGCAATAAATACAGCAGGTAATTTATAATTTGTAAATTGTGTCGTACTTCATGCTCAACACTCTTTTGTAAGTCGCTTTGGATATAACAGATTTCGCTTCTGACATCATGAATAGGATCAATATCGATTCTTGGCTGGGTTTACGTGAGACGTTGGCTTTTTGTTAGAAATAGTTTTACTCAAATTCAGTTTATTTACATAGCACATGCCGTCTTGAGCAACTTCACAGGAAAAATACTTACAGTCCAACCAGAAATACGTTCTTACTAGCAATGTAAGTTATTGTATCGTTTATAGTGATACTTTTCTTGTTGCGATAAGAATTGTGATTTATTGCCAAAATCTGTTCGGTAATGTTTAAAAAAAACACAAAACTTGCCGACTTGATACTTTTACCTTCTTCCCAGGATTTATAATGAAAGGCAGCTACTGTCTGTGTAGTTTAGTGAAAAGGGGCGCTTCTTTATACAACTTGTGTTACAGTTACCTTAACGTTATCACAAAATATAGAGACGAATTGTATCCATCTTGCAGATCTCTAATTCCAATTGTTCCTAGACTTTTATCAGTGCATCCCATTTTAGTTTATGGTTGGAAACCATAAGGAAACTGAGGATATTGCATCGAGTCATTGACCTGCAGCTGAGCTACATTTATGCTATTCTAAACTGTTCACATTGACGTTTAAAGTAAGTTTCATTTAATTGTAGAACGAAAACAAAAAGAATTGCGACCTGATGCGTGGACATAGCATTATTCTACTACTTCCTGTTTATTACAGCAATTGATTTTAAAAGTTAGCAAAAATGTAAATGACAATTGGATGGAGACCTAGCTGGTGAATCCAGAAAATAACTAATTGTTGCTTTATCTAGGCCCTGATTTTATTACTATACATGGGTTTGAAGTGCTATGAAATAATACAGAGTTGATAAATGAAGGTTATAGGGTTCCCGTAGGATGCCCCTACCATCCTTTACACACCAATAACTCCACTTTCTTGCCTTACGGTCCACAAAAGAAGTGTGCTAGTACTCACTACGACATTTTCATGTCACAATACCCCGAGTGCCATTTAATCATGCGGCGCACAATGGGAACCGGCAACCCAATGCCGTCCCTCCTGAGCTCTAATCATAACTCTGGGGGGCGCGCCGAAGGGAAAGCGGATCCCTGTGTGCCGAGATTGTGGCCAGGAAAAGGCTTCATACAGCTTTGTAATCCAATCTTCAGTCAAGCCGTATTCTCTTGTCAGGGGTGAGAAAAGTACAGCCGTGGCTTGTCAAGAAAAGGTGTGTGCGTGCATGTGCGTCTGCCAGAGGACGTCAAAGGACTTACCGTGTAAGCACAGACACATAAACTGGAACACCGAGTGCCAAATGAGTTTGCGGTAAAAGACAGAGGAGTCATGACTCAAGTCTCTTTCATAAACTAAAAGGAAAACACCACCTCATGCCTAGCAGGTGTGAATATTCTTACAGGATAATAATGGTGCCTGTGAGAGCATAAGTGTCAGCTTTCATCCACAGAAACACTTCCACGTCTTTGATTTTATTGTAAAAAGGTCCCCTCTGTGGCTGGGTAACAGTAGGGTAACCGCAGAGCAAGCACAAAAACACCGTACATGGAAGAGGAGGAGCGTCCAGGTGCAGCCAGTGACCCTGTACTGACAGCTGACAGGTAGCTTTCATACCTGCAGATGTAGGTCTGTAATCCATCAGAGATCAAATCTGAGAGCAGACCGAATTGATGCTGTTTTGACTGTAGATTTCACTGAAAGAAGGGACGGCCTCATTAAGGTCCATGTTTCTGTTCAGCTCTACAGCCAAGCTGCTACAAGACGAGCAGATAGTAAATAAACAATCAATAAAAGCCATAATGAAAAATGTAATGCTTTAGCTTTCCTGTTTTTATAGAGTAGGAAAAGACTCAAGTTACCCGAATGCTCATCATCATCCTCACTTCGAATCACAACATCCGCAACACCGATAATTGTAAACATGAAGCTTTTTTTAACAACGTGTAAAACCATTTTAAGTCCAGCTAATACATGATGGCCTCAAAATTAGCAGAAAGAAAATATCAGCAGAAAGGTAGGTTTTTTTCTTGGTAGTAGTATCGATGAACAGTTTGGTAGCTAGTACTCAGTAGCATTAACTTAGACAAAATATTAATTAAAAACCCAAAACTGAATCAATTACATACCTAAATCAAAAGCAACGAAGATCCCCAGTTAATTTGTTTTCAATTACAGCTAAATTATCATATATATTATATATTAGGGCACATTTAACTGCCATATATGTTTGCTAATCTCTCCATTCAGTTTTTCAGATGCACCATTGCCATCAAAACTGGCCGCAGCATGTTCTAAATTTAACATTTTGATATCATTAGCGACCCATTCATAAACATGTCTTTAATTGACCCACTATAGAATATATATGAACCAATTTAAGGAAATGTGTGATATGTTCAATATTTGACCCATTCTCAAAAATTTTTTTGCAGCTCATCACTGCAAAGGAACCTGAGAGCTGAAAGTTTCTAATGATATTCTGAAGGCTTTATATAACAGCCCCGTATCGTACCCATCCAATCAGAGATGGAGTACCACAAGGTTCTGTCCCCCCCCCCCCCCTTTTCTTAAACTTTTCGTTTAATTTTACTTCATAAAAGATTTAGAAGGCATAGAATAAACTTCAATTGTTAGACTCTTTATAAATAATTATCTTTTAACTCAACATTAATGTATCAGTTAACAGACTTTATAGCAGTAATGAAAGCCAATCTACTGTCTTTTTCTCTCTAAATGTTTTAATTTTGACTATCAGTGTTAGGAAACTTGGAGTTATTTTAATCCACATGTCCTCTGCAAACAATAAGCTTGGCTTCTGTCATGTGGATAATATTTTCAAACCCTTTGGTACTATTTTGACCACTTTTCCAGAAAAAGATTTGCTTCATATTTCTATCTTTCAAAAGCCCAAACAACATTTAAAGGGAAATCACGGATGGGGGTTTGAGTCGCTTTCAGGTTTTTAGTTACAACTTTGAGTTAATTTTGTTTAGACTGCAGAAATTTTGATGAATCTATTTTATCACAGGACTCCATGACCTATTCTATCGACTTTTAACAGAGATAAATGTAGGTAACTTGCTTAGCACTTGACAGACTAGGATTTCAAGCTATTCAAACTTAGTTGAAGCTTCTAAAACTTTGTGTAACAGAATAAGAGAGTACTTCAATATATGGCTAAACTAGAAGTGCAAATTAATTTGTGTTTTACTGACCTGTGAGGAAATCTCTCAGCAAGAGTAAGGAGGTGCACCAGGACCTCCTTTTGGGACAAAGTCTTCCCACCATCTTTCCACAAGAGCTCACTGCTGGCACTCAACATGCACAACACCTGCAGGACCTGAGAGAAGCAGAGGAAGGAAGGGAGACAAGTAAACTATGTGTTCTTTTGTCTCTCTTTTATCTCTCTTAGGTCATCTTCTGCTCAGTTGACATTTGTTTGAATATAAAACTTGTGACAACTGGACTGACTTGGAACTTGGTTTTTGTGAGTGATGAGTGTCTACTCTGTTTTTGCTTTTTGACTCATTCTACCATTAACGGCTAACTGTTCCATCCATCATAAGGAGCAAGAATCATATATTTTTGCTAATATTTCTAAAAATACAGCAAGACAAAGACTTAAGGAGAGGCAAAAGGAACCAAAGTGGATTAGCATTGGTTGCTAACAACTGAGAGTGTCGTTCAGAACTTGTTCCAGTCCAAAACAGGACGTAAAGACTCCATTTTGACAAAAGAACAGTCCAAGTACAACCAGGCTTAGTCTGAGCCGGAAAGTTACGAAAACACAGACACCATAAAAAAATTAAACCGACAAGAAATACTTATCATATAATATAAAACATTTCTTTTTTTATTAAAAACCAAAAATCAAGAAAAGCTTTATTAGACTAAAGGTCTACATTTTCCTAAATTTGTTTTTCTAGAACGGTGGTTTCCAAGGCTGGGCCTTAGCGGGGACCGTCCAACATAATTCGGAGGTAAGTGTCTGGAAAACTTAAAGACATGTTGTGAGTTGGATTCAGCTTTTTAAATAAGTTACATTGGAAAAAGAACAGATTTAAAACCTGCAATACATCATGATATTTTTTGTATTTTCTTAAAAGGATAATGCTTGAAAATGCTCGTCATATTTATTTAAGTGTATTAAGTCTTATTTAAAAAAAATTTCAGAATGTCATTGTATAATGAAACTACATCAAAACAAATATTTCTAATAAAACCTTAGGAGTTGTGTTGGACTAGACATTTTATATCTTTAGGGGATTTTAAAATCTTGTTTGAAATGCATTGCAATTGTAAAAAGTTTTACGACAACTTCATTCTGAAGTACCTCTTTTCTGCAACGTTTGGATGCATCCCTACTCAAACACACCTGATTTAAAAAGACTGAATTACCTCCTCGGCATCTCAGCATGTTTTAAAAAAGCCTGGTAATTATGCAGTTAAATCAACGCTGTAGGAACGCAGTGCTGCAGAACTGGTGTTGCTGAACCTTGTTTTAGATTGTTCAAAAAACCACCAAATGAAGACCGTTCTTGGAGTGTGTTGCACTTTTGACACCTCTGTGTAAGACATCTCCTCACAGAAAGCTTTATTTGAACCCAGAAGGAGAATTAGACAACTCGTCTTTAGTGCTGCCATGTCCTTTGGAGATGGCGCACTTTAGGGGCCGCCATATTTACCATTAAAGGCTGAAGAGCCGAGTTAACAACACAAATATCAAGACATAATCACATTTGCAGCAGCTTATAAACAGATGGGTTGATAACAGTGTTAAAACAACAGGTCGGTTGGTAGCTCGTTAGTGTTTTATGAGCCCAACTTGTAGTCCTAAATCAGGATAAAGACAGAATCTTGTATTCTGACAGCTTGAGTGGATACGTGTGAAGAGTGGGATAATTTTCAATTCAATACAATCTTCCACACAGCTAAAAAGCCGCCCTGCAGTCTCCAGACAGAGGCTCCTCATCCAGCGCTTAAGTATGAATAGTCTCACCTTTGCTAAACATGGCTGGTGTTTCTCTTGAACAGCCATGTTGGTCAGGTCAGACATGGTGTCCTCATCGAACCACAGTGGGCTCCTCTTGATTTCCTCCTTCTCTTCTTCTTCTTCTTGCAGCTTCCTCAGGATGCCCTCCAGTGCCAGCTCCCTCACCTCATAATGAGCGCTACGCAGCAGAGAGTCCAGAAGCTGCTTTCTTTGCTCAGAGGCTTTCCACAGATCGGGGAAGTCTACACCCGCACTGAGGCCCACTTTGGCGAGGCTGAGCAGGTACTGCGTAGCGCCGGGGCGAGACGAGGAAGACTCGGGAACGATCAACTCTGAAGCCATGAGGATGGAGAGCGTTGTCTGACGAAGACCGCTCACCTCTGAATCTGAAAAGCAAATAAGGGTCAACGTAACCCGACATAAGAACTAAAAAAATAAATGCATTTTATTGTGCCAGTTTCATATGTGGTGATAAATCAGACACTTATCCATTCGTTTTTAAAGCGCTGAACGGTGATGTCGACTTTTATCAGAATTTCATATCACTGGCGTGAGACATGTTTCACAGTTCTGCACCAGATGAAGGCAAACCTGGATGTAAACAACGTCCGAAGCAAGCAGTACTGAGTTTTGCTTTCTTCTTTCAAAAACTTAAATTATATCCCCTTTGCGTTGATGTGTGACATCTACGTTCTTCTTCTCTGCTTCTGGGTCACTTTGGGGTCATAAATAGTTCACACAGTAGCCTGAAGGTGATCACGTTTAATTGGAGGTATAAACTAATATGCTAGAAAAAAATGTAAAAAATGAACATCAAGACCTGCTGGGTGAACGCAGCCTTAGTGTCTTTTATTCTTTTCGTTTTTCTTTCCTTAGAAAAGTGTGTCTCTTTCAAGGATACTGTAATTTTTAGAGTTATTGCTGGCATTATCTCTGCAACTCTTCATGTTTGTTTGCCATAGAAAGAACACCTGGCTCCTACTTCCCTTGTGATCTTCCTACCGGTACATTTGTGAACTATTTTTTTAAATAAATAGTGAACCGGACACAAAGCTTATGTGTTTAACAGTGTTTCTCTTCTAGTCACATGTATAGAAAAAAACTAAGGCTACAATTCCTCTGCTTTATTCATTTTTTAAATCCATTTTGCAATTGTTCATTAAAAAAGGTCCCTAAACTGAAAAACAAGCATTACACATTTACATCAGGACAACTCTTTGATACAGCTTGGGCAAAAATGTGAGTTATTTAAATCAATTTAAACACAAAATCACAAAGTAACACAGGTTTGACCAACTATTTCCTACGTGTGTCCACACACACTCCAGTGTGCACTTTCACTAAGTATGTTCCGATCGCAAGCCATCTAAAGAGTAACTTAATGCCGAACATAAAGCTTCACCCCTCCCTTCAGAATGTCTTCAGGACCACAGTTTAACAGCCAACTCAATTAGTTTAAACACACACGGCTTATGAAATCCAGTGCAACTCTATCTGGCTTTGCAGCCCCTCTCAAAATGGACCCTGACAAAAGAGCGGGAAATGGCGCATTCCCCCGGAGATGTTCAGCTTTACTGTGGAGGCGGGAGGAGTTACTGTAGAACCTGATCCTCAAAGGGGATTTTTGGGGCGAAATGAGCGTAGCCTAATGATTGTAATAGAGGTTTAAGGGGCAAAATAATAGCAGCTGTAGTGAAGGGAGGATGATGGCTGAGGGCTAGACATGTCAAACAGAAACCAGCTGTGTGTCACGCTGAGTAGCAGCTGTTAGCATGAAACTTAGTTATATGATTAACTGTGAGGCTCATCTATTGATTCACACCTTGATCTCAAGCAGCTACTGCCCAAAAAATATAACATTAGTTTAAAAAAATTATTAGACCTGTTGATTACACACATTAACAAATAAGCCACATATTAATTAGTATAGGAGAGAAAAATAATAAAAACTGCTTAGTCAGTTGGTTGCTGAGGTGATTCCTGCCTCTTTTCTTTTAAGGAGACTGGTAAAGCAGATTTTAAATCCCATCATGATACACATCTAAATTGTGTGTGTGAGAGATCCCTCAGGTTGCATAAAAAAAAAAAAAAAGTTCAGTTTCAGTTTATGTAAAATGTTCAAACCACAATATAAGGAAATTGGATTGGATTGGAGTTTGGGAGAGCACAAATAGTACTCTAAGGTTGTTTAACAGAACACCTGCATTTGAACAGCAGCCGGTGATATTAAAAGAAGCTTACAGACTGATGACCACATTTTATACGCAAAGGGGAAAAAAAAGAAATTAGTTCAAATTGCTAAGGAATTATATTTCACAGGGATTGAATGTATGGGTGTTGGCAAATTGCACCCAACCCACGGGTCTGAAAACTTTCTAGTCCAAGAAGCTTAGAGCCTTTAATGTGCTATAACCTTTTTAAATAAAGAGAATTTACAATTCTTGATAAATATCTTCTATAAGATGCAAGTTATTCTTAAGAAAAAGAAAGAAAAAAAAACAGTTTATGTGGGGTATTTCATAGTCATCATATGATTATGATAGCAAAATAAGGCTGAACAACATATAGTCATTTTTTGTTATGTAATATTAGATTTTTTTTATAATGCATTTACAGTTTCAAATCAAAACGTGAGAAAATGAGAGCCATACATACAAAAAGCCAGCTCTGCATTACTTTAGTGCTAAAAAAGTCCCACTTAAAGAAAGCGAATAATAATATTAATAATAAAATAAAAGATCTAATAACTCTCTGTAAAAGTTAAGTAAAATTCCTAATAAATCTGTAAAGTTGTTTCCATGATGTTTTTATTACTAACGACCGCAGAGGATGGAGAAATCATTTCCTAAACTAATTGAAATGTGTTCCAGTGAGCACTATTTTTCATGGCTGTTCATAAACAGTCATTGTTCCCCACAGCTGTGTCTGTTTAAATCCATCTACAGGTGAAAAAAACCCCACAGCTGGCCCAAAACCAAACTCAAATAAACAAGGGCCAGTATTTGATATTTTTGGATATTCTGTTGAGAACACTGGAGCAAAGCTTTGGAATGCAAAGCTATTAAATGTGATGAAGGCTCGGGTCTCTGCAGACATTGAACTGTATTAGTTCACTGTAAGAGTTTAACAGCCTGCTGAAAAGAGACACATGCAAACCCGCTAGGGTTCTGATCACAGTTTAGTTTGTTGGTCATTCACTTCTATTCAGAATGAAGTAACTCTAAAAAAGTTTTGGACTGATTTTGGAAATTTTCTCCAGATTGTCAATCAGTCCAAGTGGAGCAACGCTTTTGCTAGACGTTCTGCAGGCTGAAAAACGTATTGCCCTACAAAAACAAAAAAACCACAACATGTTGTCCACTTGAGATTATAATGCAGGCTCATGAAGTTAAATAAAAATGCAACAACAAAGACTTTATTACTGACATGCAGCCTTCCCTGCAATGCATGCACTAATCAGGCTAAGGAAGTGAAAAGGATAATGTTGGCAATTAACTGTACACAACAGAAATAAACTTGCAAAGGATCATTTAAATGAAATCTACTAGAATGAAATAGTCTCATCAATGAACACAGTAGTAAGGCAAAACTTAACAATTCCCCTATTTCTTTTTCTAAGGAGTTTTTTTTCCTCTTTTTATTCTGCAGTCAGCTACTAGCTTGAAAATGAGAAGGTTATTCCCTTGTGTTACCATTGGAAACATTAACAACCAGTATTAACAGGCTATCTTTTCTGTCCGTTAGCATGGAATTTCCATGTGTTAGCATTGGAGACGCTAATGACTACTAGCCCATTATTATTATTATTATTATTAAGGTAATGAGCTGTATAAAAGCTTATTGCTTTTGTTTACCAGCATGTCAAAGCTAACTGAATTAGCTGCTATTTTACCCCTTTTCTCTAAACAGCACCTTTTTCCTTATTTTTACATGAAGTTTAATACTTTAGTGTTTCTTGCTTATTACAAATTTAGGCCATATTTGTATTTTTCATGGAATTATACTGATTGGGTATTTAACACGTCCAGGTAAGTATATTTTTACCCCATTGTGTACGTATTTTGTAGTTGTAGTTCGGTCAACCGAAACTGTTACATGACACCAACAGGTATAGTATGCCAACCACTTTTTTTCTTCATACAGTTATCCTAAAAAAATAAAAATAAATGCCGACCTTTAACCTCGGAAGTGAAAACTCAAAACTGGGAACGATGTCATTGTAAACTTAAAATTTCAGTTAACACGGAGCAGTCGGGACTCGAATGTAGCGAAACCAAAGTAATCATAGTTCTTAGCACCTCTCATGAACACGGCTTTAAGCAAACACCACTTTCAACTTGTTCAATTTAGAGCTGCAGGTCTTTAGATGCAGTATCACCAGACTCAACTAGTAAAATGAAAACGCTTCCACAACTGAGTGGAGCAGATCTATTATGCTGCATTCAGACAGATTTGGACGTCAGAAGCGTCACTCCCTTAGTAACCGCCGCTGGTCCCATTATTAATCAAGCCGACTTCTAAATGAATACGTATTTGTTCTTTTTATTTTTATATATATTTTTTAAACATTATATTTTTTCATTCAGTATTGTTTATACAAGTCAAATTTCTTGTTTTTGCACACATGGCTGAGAAAAACCTAATTTGAAAGCTGTATATTGTATTTAACGAGGAGTGCTTATTATATAAAATGCCCATTATCATAGATAAATGCGACTCCTAAAGAAAAAACATTTTTTTTTGGGAAGTTTTATTTTAGGCTTTCAAAATGAAAGAGAAAGTTTATAAAGAGACAAAGAATGTAAACACTTTTCTCTTTAGGAGTAACACCCAAAACAGCCTCCCTCATTTTTATTGGACCCAATCCGGGGAACACAAAGAATACGGTCAAGCCAGCCGTTAATAACAGCCTGTGGTTGCGTTGATTTCCCAAGTGCATCTGCTTCACAGCATGAAACTAAAACACTGCGAGAGGCCCACCAATCCTGCTCGTGTTTGTAATTTTCCGCGAATGCTAACAGAACTTCTGCTCCCTGCTCTGACTTTGGCAGTCAAGAAACATAACAAACACACAAATCAGACAAATGAAACAATTTCCCATGAAGCAGTTTTTGGAAGTAGATTTGTATCAGGCGAGCCCACTGTTAGTCATCTCTGATGTTCTGCTCAGGCAGAGGTCAAGTATTTAAACTAAATTTCACCACAACATCTGGTTTAAATAAACCGGAGCCGAGCCTGTTGGTGATTTTAAGCCAGAATACTTTTCTTTGTGTGGCTGTGATACCAGATTTACCAACAAACTCTTTAAAAAGGTTCATTTTATGACGCGTCACTCAAGCTGGTTATGCAACCACATGTGAATACGATGAATGTTTGACTGAGCAAAGGGAAAAAAACAACAGAACACACGGCACCACAAACCCTAATAAGTGTGCTGTGTCTCTGTTAGCGCTGTTGACAAGCAACAAAGAGCTGCGATACTTTGCTGTGTGAGTTTCAACTCCTCCCACGCACCCAAGCAGCTGAATTTTCCATTAGCCTGCATCGCCGTCACCCAAACTGTGAAAAACACATAACGCACAAAACGTGCGTGTGCGCGTTCATGGACCTGTCAAATGGAAAAGTGCTACATCTCATATGAAGACGGCCTCACGGCTAAACCTTTATCATGAAACGTTTTTATGCCACGTCCTCCTGCTACTCTTCCGTTAAGCATTATTTGCAATTATTGCTACCGTTAACCTTCTAAAAGCTTTGGGTTTTGCTTCTACACAGAAATAGTTTTCTCTTTAATAGGTATAGTAACTGTGTGTCATTAACCATGTGTACCCGTTTTATCACCCCCACAACAGAAATGACTTGTGGCTTAATTCTTCTATCTTCCGTGTTCACTGTTAACCGGATGGAGCTATTGAAGGCGCAGTAGCTGCAATTATCTTTACATAGTCTGCTCATTTTAAAAATGGTTTACCATGAAAACTACTGCCAAGTACGACGCTCTAGTATTGAAACGAGGTACTGCTGCTGCGGTCATTAACACTTCAGTTCTGAAACTTTATCCTAATGTGTTTTTATTTACCGCATTACATCTTGCTGCTTGGTTCCCCAAACTGGTCGAGGCAGTAATCAGCTCTTCTAACCTGCCAGAGTTTGAAGGCAGTCAAATCAAATCAGTTCAAGAACCGGAGTTCTTTTGTTGGAAACATTATTGCCGAGTCTGGTTCAGCAGGAAGTTTGTTTCTGTTCCAATTTCGGCCCAGACTTCCCAAGATTAAGGAACACTTTATCGCCAACTGGTATTTAATGATCAGCTAAATGTAGATTGAAATGTAACCAGATCTACATCTCACTTTATCATTGTATTGGAATAAATTGAGCTTGTTCTATCTGGAACAAACTGGACAGTAAATTTATTTATATGACCCAGACCTGCTTCTCTTGTAGCTTGTCTTAGGGATAAATTTGTTGTGAATTATCACAACAACTGTATCCTGAATGAAAAATGTAAACCGAATCACAAATAGCCGAACATTGCACCCAAAGGGCGAAACGTGTAGACAGCAGATTCAACTACAGAGACGAGGAATAAATTTATTCATCTCGACGCCGAATTCCAGCGGTTAGAGCGCAATCCCTCTTGAAAGGAGAAGTACATCTTAATTTGAAATGGGTGCAAGTATCCACATTTGGATCTAGATGGCTTACCGAGCTGTCAGGAAGGAACGTCAATCCTTTACCCGTAATGTTACTGGAAGACTAATTATGGAAAAGCAAAGTTGAAAGATGTCCCAGTCTCTTTGGATAAAACTCACATGTTGCACATTAACAGGGACAGGAAAAGGATTAAATTCATAATTTCTCTACCTGATGCAGATTATAAAGGATGATCGGTTAATTGATTATGGATAAGTATTTTTTTTTAAATCAAATCTGGAAACCAAAGTTATCTTTAACCCAAAATATGGAGAAAAATACATCTTTAGGCAATGCTTTAAGAGTAATCACCAGAATTAAATACAAAATAGGGTTGAAAAAAATTATCTTTTACAATAGGTAATAAATTATTTAGTCCAAACAGAAAAAGTTGTCTTCATCGCTATTTAAAAGTTGTTTAAAAGAGAAATTGCAGCGAACTTGCTTTCACTTTTTAAATGTCTTTTTGCCCCAGTTCGTTCTCTCTTTTCTCCCCTCCTCTAAGCAAACCTTTAAGCTTATTTTACTAGTGTGGCTGGAAAGCAAAGAAAGGGAGGATTGGCCGAAGTACAGATGAAGCAATAGATGGCATGGGATTTTTTCTTTCTTCCTAAATGAGTCTGCATGGATCAAAAGGCAGCACACAGGAACCTGTGTTCAGACTCCAGAAGAACTGGCTGTTAAAAACAAAGTTCCTACTTCAACACAAGGAGCCAGTTAGAGGGGAATAAAGAGAAGTCATATTGAAAAGGAAGATTGTTCACCTCTCCGACCTCAGTGCCAGGCACTCCTAAGATCCTGCTGCTTTTATATGAACTTCACCAGCTGCTCCCCATCTCTGGAACAATCCGTCTTTACATATTAAATCCCGCTCCGCTGCTGGTAATTTAGATTTAAGGATTCGCTTCTGTCAAGTTCACCTTTAGCTGTTTAAACTGGCTGTTCTTTCAGATTGATGGAACTTATCTCCAGTTAGATTAGTTTATAATTAGTCCCAGCTGTTCTCTAAACTAAAATAAAAAAAGTTTCTACAACAAATTTCATTCTGAATGGCAAACATTTGATGGAGCAGTATCATTGATATTTAGAAAAACAGAAAAAGAAATGAATACAAACTGCATTAATTTACTATAAAATCAGCATTTAAGAGGGAATGCAGCAACTAGGTGCAAAGTTTGAAGTACGATGCAGATATTTCAGTCTTCGGTATTGTCTGATAAGTACTGACCAAGTCTGATATTAGCATCAACCATACAGACCTTTACTGTTTTATGTGATATTACACAAACAAAGAACAATAGTTTAGAATAGGTACAAGGAAAACTGACCCATTTTGTATTAATCAATGGATTAACATAAATGAGGATTTTCATTTGCAGTCTGTATTACAGCGTGCCTCAAGAAGCATCTGACAGAAGGCTAATGTTGTATAACAGTCCAGGATGGACCATAATGTTTTTAACAGTATAAAGAATCTTTCTTTGCACTATAATCTGTATTGTCTATAGCAGAACATTTAAATTATCTCCTTTAAACAGTAAACTTGTCGTGTTAATAGGAAACTAGACATGTTTCTTCGCAAAGCAAGATGTCTACTTTCAATTTAAAAAAAATTACAACCAATGTAGGCGGGGCTAGAGACTGGGGGGCGTGTCCAGTTGTGGAAAGGAGCGACAAAGACAGATTGGGTCCGGTTAGTAAATGCTAAGGTGACGTTAGCAGCCCCATTGCCAACACAAGCAAACATTCAAAGCAGTAACAAACGTTCAGTAACTTTATATTAATATTTAGATTTAAATTATCTCAAGTAAAGCATTTGATTGAACCCCAACTTGCTGATTCGACAGAGACGTATGTGCGAGTAGGATGGTTTTATACTCAACCACTGAAATGCACCAAGCTGTACACTTTCTAACAATTATGAAAATTTGGTTGCAGTATCAACATTTCAACATATAGAGGGTAACACGAACATGGTTTTAGATCAAAATTTGCAGAATTAAGAAGTTTTACAAAAAATGTCACCACCTTTACAGTAATATGAAGAAAGATAATTAATGCCAAAAATGCCTTAATGCCAATTTAAAGAGTTTATCTGCAAAAAAGGTTTATTTGGAGATTAGTTTCACTTTGATGTTTGGAGTAAACCAATCACATTATGTCAGCAGACTTATCAAGCACGGTAGAGGAGTGTTGATGGTTTGAGATTGTTTTACAGCTAATCTCCTGTGTACAGTCAACAACTCCGCCATTCACTCCTCCGTACTCTTGGGTACGGAGGAGTTAATGGCATATTCTTGAGTAAATCTGATGTTTGGCACAAGCAAGGAAGAAATCTATAACCAATCACAAACCTCAACCTAATTTAAAAGAAATTAAGGAGAGATGTCAAGAAACAAATGTTTGGACTAACATTCCTCCACAGAACTTTAATTTAACTTCTGTAAACAATAAGAGAAAAAACACCAGGTAAAACTAAAGCCTGCATTGATTGAGGCATCCGAGGAGTCCGGGTCTCCTTGCGTGCCTATTATGTAAGGAGGACAACCGAGCGAGCCAGGAAGGGTTTTCATTCCTCACCCCATCTTCAGTCAAGACAAAACATGTGTTCAGCACATGGCCAAAACCAAAAAAACACGAGCGTCCCTCCCCTCATCGGTACCCACACAGCACTCCCCCATAAACCGGGTCATTAACCCGAACCCGCCATCTGTCAGACGATACGCTCGGCTTTGGTTTCACATTCACACACAGACATGCTGCAACCGCCGACACACCGTAGACCTTCTCCGGACGACCCCGCGCGATGGGAAGGGTTTGGTTTTCAATGAGAACGAAGCCGCATAATAATAACCAAAGGAAATGGTAAATCACCCAATCACAGAGAACCATCCCAATGTATTTAGGTCAGGAAGGCAAAGCGCAACTCGGCCAAGTTTCAAATGGAGGGAAAAAGTCACGGTTGTTGGAATCGTACAGGCAGGCTTGGTTATTTCATGAAGACTGTAAAATAAGTTCCTTTATATTAGTTTCATTGCCTGGGCAAGAGACATCACACTTCTGTGTACATGTTTGCGACCCCAAAATGCGCAGAAGAAGACGTCAAAAAGCAGCGTAACGTTTCAGAACGCGAGAATGGACGCCACCGTCTGGTGAGCACTGGGAGCCCGTCTTATGGTCACAACATCATAACAAGATGAAGAAAGCTGAGATTTATCGCTTCTGGCTTCTTCTAGTGCAGAATCCTAATGGAGGTCACAAGTCAATGACATAAAAGTCGGATAAATTATGACTGTTCAGACTGCATACGTTTATGAGATATTAATCCAAAAAATGTTGGGCATGGGTCATGTACTGGAGAAAAAACATAATCCTCAAGCTGTGTGAACAACTTACCCTCTAGAAGGCCGGTCCTCGACCCACAAAGACACATCAGCACATCTAGAAAGGCTCCTCTTGTCACCAAGCAGGGATTCTGCCTAAAAAAACGAGACAAACACACAGCCCTGCATTTGATCTGCGTATAAAAAAGAATGAAAGTCAACTTTTAAAGACACTAAATAAGCTATTGAATGGAACGAAAACTAACCATTTAGGATGAAAGATCTCTATGTATTGGGCAGAAGACTGTCTAAGTGTTTCAAACCCACTTATTGATTCAGACAGATAATAATGCTGCCTCCAGCCACGACCATCTGGTTTCTGTTAAGATCGCAGATGAAGATTTTGTTTGGAAAAAGGCTCGTGTCTCATGGCCAAGTACTCAACTGGGTCATTCTACAGTCTCAACTCTAAAATGTTAAGACTCTTTATCTTGTAGTCTCTATGATTTTGGTGTTTGTTCTTCGGGTGATAGCTCTCGGCAGGCCGATTGATGGCACTCTACAATATCCTGACGTTTGAATTTATTTGCATTCAACCAGATGCAAATAAATCTAAATAGCTTTTGGGACCGCAACTAACGATAATTTTCATAATCGATCATTTTTACCATTAATCTCTTTTTATTAATTCTAGTTAGCCTTTACTTTCCCATATATGCTATTAAAAACAAATTTTCATTAAGAAACAGCAAAAAGACAAGAGAATTTTGCCATTATTTAACTTTGTTGAAATATCTGTTCATTCTCAGGAAAAAAATACAAAAATGACGTTTAGCATTTTAACAAAAATCTCAGCCCTTATTATGTTCTACATGTAAATTCGCATTTTATTTTAAATTAATTCTACATGTTCAGCAGGAGGCTGACTTAGTTGGGCATTATTTGTTACAACTGCTGTCTCTACCAGGATGTTTAGAACAGAGTTTGTAAGTGGGGGGTGAGCGTCTTGTTCCACATGTATTCGTTTATATTGTCTCTTTCTTTTTATTTGCACACCTGCAACTCTGAATTAATAATGACTGAATTTGTTAACAGTATTTAGCGCGTTATTAATGAAACATCTGGTATGTTTGGGGTAAGATGGATGCTTAGAAAGAAATTATTTGGCTATACAGGTTCGAGGTGACGTGCTGTCAGACCAGTAATAAAGCTTTTTAACCATTTTAAGAATTAAAATGTTGAGGGCTGATGCTGGGACCAAACACCCGTTGCATTTACTGTAAAAAGAAACTGCTGAGTCAAAAACATCACTGGGTGGAAAAACCTTTTATTGGGACTTAAATGTTTGAGATTTCAAAATAAATGCTTATGTCATACAACCTAAAACCTTACAAGTACCCTTGGCATCAAGAACTGCCTATAAGAGTTTGTGGTAGCAAGTTGTCTTATGTCACTATCAATGATTATAGCTCACTCTTATTTGCTGAGTTCAATTACAGTACAGCTGGGTGGCCTTTTGTCTGTCCCCTGGGTTCAGTTAATGGAGCACAGAGATGCTATTGGTATGTATCTTACTTTATTTGTCCTCTTATATTGTATTAAAGAGCAATATTAGTGAATAGATTGACATTTACAATAAAAGATTGATAATAATGATTTGAAACGGAGAGGTAAACATGAATGCATGTGTGACTGCGGTTCACAGTGAAACTAATTTATCTTTGTTTTGTCTTTGAGGCTATCTACCGAGATTTTGTTCAACAAATTCAAGGAAAGTGAAATAAATGGAAAGACTAAGTGGAACTGAGTGTTTTTTTTTTATCGCATCATCTGAGCTTAAGCCTGGTTGGTTTCAGGCAGATGAATCCCTTGGTTGGTTTAGGGAGCAATCACTTGTCAAAAATAAACTGAATTCTCTTTTTACGTTGCTAAATCTTAGAAAACTTAACGGCAAACATATGACGTTGTATTTCACAGAAGAGGAAAATCTGTATTGGGACCTCAATCGACAAGAGTTAAATCGGTGCAATATTTCTGAGGACTAACAGTGAGTGGAAATGAAACTTTGCACCGCCAAGAGCAGTAATTCGGGAATAAACCCTAATCCCTCTTCCATATCCGATCACTGAAAGCTGTTCGACTGGTTTGACAGTTTTAAAGGGAAACAACAACAAATATGAGCATTTTCAAAAACGACATCATCCTTAAATAATCACAGAAATACAGTAAGAAGCTCGACTGTTGCATGTGGTCATAATCGATTTATTTAGGTGTGATGATTCAGACAGAAAAGTTACTGTTGTCAACCGGATCAAACAATCGCCGGATAAGAGACTGAGAGGGATGATGATGGGTTCTATTGTTTGTTCCTTAAGGGCAAAAATTTACTAATAGGGATGCCTCAAGTTGTTTTAGGATTAAAGTGTTTCTTCGTTAAAACCCTAAATAATAACTTCTTAAAACGATGAACTAGTTTTAGTTGTTAAACGGGTCCAGCTGTCACAGTGGTGTGTGTGATCAGGAGTGAGAGCGTATCGCTTCACCACAAAGCCTACAGTGTGCCGGCTTGACGTCATGCTGTCATCCCGTCATCCCCGTGATATAAATAAATAAATAAATTTTAAAAAAACACGGCAGCGCACAGCAATATTTGGCATGCTTCACACACAACATAAAAAAAATACAAAAATGTAAGAAAACAAAGAGGACGGAGAGTGAAAAGAATCACGCGGCGTGAAGCTGATACTGAAGTTATTATTTTAGTATCAACGATCAGAACTGAAAATCTAGAAGCAGAGATTGTAGATTGGACATTTCTCTCGGTTTAAACATTTAATCAACATTTTACCCTAATCGGAAAAATAAGTAAATAAAGTCAAAATACAATAAATCAAGAAGTGAAAAAACAAATTCGTGAATCCTTTCATTTTGTTTTCACAAAAACTTTTCCATTTATAATTTCAACTTGTTTGAAGGTTGGATTAGAAAGACGTTGACGTTGTTTCTTTTAAATAATACCCAGAACCATAATTTATCCTCAACCGTCAGAAGACTTTAGTTATTTTTTTTTTTAATGGCAAGGAAACAGTGTAAAAAGGTGAGTTGTTGCATCGCTAACAATCAACTGTACGTGACTTTTACCTTGAGCAGCTACATGTTAGTTTAAACAGATCTGGGCTTGCATGTGTTTTAGGGTATCAACAGCAAAGCTCCTGCATCACCTCAGAGAGAGAGAGAGAAGCAGGCACTGCTTCGCTTCATAATTCAGGATCCATCTCTGAATAAACCGGTTTGGTCAATAACTGGGATTCATGTATGGTTGGATTGAAGGCAATTCTCTTCTAATCTGACATTTGATGTGAACTGGCACCATAAAATTAAACTTTTATATTTAACTTATGGTATAAAGTGGTCGAAACCAAAGTTCATAAAGGCTGAATCATTACATAAAAATCCAAACAACAGGCTCAGATGTTTTAACGAGATGGTTTCTGGCCCTTGCAGTAATCCAACTCTCACAATATCCTGTAGTCATAAAAAAATACAGCGCTGACTCAAGACCGAGATGGTTCGAGGGCAGCACCCGACGCTGACTCACGCCGCGCAAAACAAAGCATTCCACTCTTCATATTAGTGGTGTTCTGGACGAGTTTGGAGATCCTTTGTCCTGTGATGTCCTCGGCTGAGGACATCGGCGCCGTGTGATCAAGCGGACGGCCGCTCGGCGCGCTCCAAGGAGCAGGAATTCACCTCGTCACCTTAATAAAGCCTCATCAGACCGACCGGGTGGAGCTAGCAGGGTTGGCCGTGTGTTATCTACTGACGACCTGGGTATAACCTCGGCAGGCCAGGAGATGGAGGGCTGGGCGGAGCCTTGAGAGGGGCTGCAGCCGGGTCAGCGGGCGGTCTCTTTGAAACAGAAACCTCGGCAGGACACGGAGCAGATGAAGCCAACAGGGGGATGCTTATCTGCATGTTTCTGAACACGTGTGTGTGTGTGTGTGTGTGTGTGTGTGTGTGTGTGTGTGTGTGTCTAGGGTTACCTAGAAGCGAGCCACATGTGCCGGCGGAGGGCCTCCCGAATGCCACTTCCTGCTGGCAGGGGTCTGCGGTTGTCGGTCTGGAAGGAGCGCAGCAGCGACAGCACCTGCAACAGAGACGCAGCTCCATTCATTCCCACGTTCAAACGCGAGGCGTCCAACAACAGGAGCGGACGGGCCAGGCATGTGTGTCTGCTTTCTGCTACAACGTAAAACACACAGATGAAGCCCAACCCAGTCACAAGCTGACGGGAACGAGGCGCGAACATCAGAACGCCTTTAAGTTTTACTGTTATACGACACTAAATACCATAAATAAAGTTGCATTTCCTGAGTCAGCATATTGTGAGAAAACCACATTTTTTTATTTATTCAGTCTGTGTTTATTACAACTAACACAATAAATGGTTCTTTTTAAAGTATAAAAAATGTGGCCTTTCATTAAGCGTGTCTCTTCCAATACGATACTATTGCAGTCTTCAGAGTTGCCTGATGCCAATGTTGACCCGATACCATGTTAGTGTGAATTGTAAATACTTGGATAAGATGTTTGTGGTGTGAAACATTAGGAAGGGTTTGATTACAAGAACAGATACGTAGCAAACCCGTTCGTAATGATCACTGGGCTCTGCATGCTGGATGCAAGTTGCTGCATGGGACTGCTTGTGTTGGATTGTCGATATCGGAGATTTTAGATGCACACGTTTTGCTGGTATCGGACCGATATCCGATATGGACAATGGATCAGGACGCCCTCACCCTTCATGTTATGGAAAGAGCCTCTTAATACAAGAGAAAACAAGAAGAAAAAACAGAAAATGGCTGCTTGCACATCGGTTAGATCATTCAACTTTAGATTAACTCATCAATCCCTAATATTAAGATTAATTTGATGTTTAAACTTAAAATTATCGGTTGCTAACAGATCTGCATAATAACTAATAAGTTGCAGTGTGTGCAAAATGCGCTGAGATCATTCAAATAATGCAACAGGCTCCATATTCTTCTAAACTGCAGGATAGAGAAGGGCCCACAGCATCACAGAACCTCTACAATGCATATAAGATGCTTTTTTTTTTGCCTAATTTCTTTAACACCAGACAAACCTAAATGCTTCTGTGAGCCAAGAATCCAAAAGAAGGAGTCAGTTAGGTTTTTAAAGGTTGGACGAAGAAGTTTATTTCTAACAAAACCGGTTGACGTCTTTTTTAATCTCCTGTGTGACAAAATAAATACAGATGATTGAAAAGTTAGAAGCTCTAATCCAATTTTCTGTGATAGATATTTCTTAAAGTGATTTTTTCCCATAATTTTACATAAACTGAATAAAACCGAAGGCTGGATTTCTGTAAATCTTCCAGAATCTATAGTAAAACAATTGATTTTACATTTTTTCTCCTCATCCTCAGGAGAACGGATTCTGTGACCAAAGCAAGGTTAGTCAGCCATAGCCTGTGGAAAGAACAGGAAACATTTCCTGTGCTCTGGAGGAAGTGCTTCCCGCTTAAAGCCAGCGTTGCTAATGTGACCGAGAAGCTGAGCCAGTCTGAAGCAGGTGGACCAGCGGTTGGGAGTGATCAGAGGGAAGCTGGCTGGCCTGCTGGGGTGTATATTCTGGGCCCTGGTAAGTATACTCTTTAAGTCGGGGCCACGGCCACAGACCAGTAGGAAGCCATTCATTACGCTGTGCAGGGAAGGCAACGTGGGGAAAAACCAGACCGACCACGTAGCACCAAGCACGGCCACCGCGTTCTGGCCCGCCCCGTCCTCCGTGCTGCCGTCTCCACGCCCAGACAACGCCCACTGGCTCACAACGAAAGCTTTTAACACCCCAACCGAGAGGCTTTCGTCCTCTCACTGTCACTCACTGTTGTTTTTCCAGCAACGAGGACCTTCTTCCGAAACCGAAACACTTCTAAGCATTTCTCCTGCCAGGGAATTTAACTCCATGATCTATGTGAGTTAGGAAGGATTTAGTCTGGAAGATAATAAGATTAGTGCTGCAAATTATCTAAACGTCTCTCCAGATTATTCCTTATCTTGTTTATTGCAGCACAGATAAGGCTTTTTTTTTTTCTTTTTTTACTTTTCAACACCAAACATCATGCAGGACAGAAGGATTTCTTTCCAGACGCATTCCTTCCCTGAAAGTTTGATTCATCCTCCTGTAGCCACACTCTCCCTTCTCTGCCCTCCATTGCTTCATCTCACCCCCCGAGCTGGGAAGTCCCTACATCGCAGCCGTAACCGGCTCGATCCGGCCCGGCATGGTGAAAAACGAAATATTTATAGAAAGCGATGCCTCCCTGTTCTTCCTCCTCCTCCTCCTCCCAAGGATAGAGAGGAGAGCAACACTCCCTGTGGGTGGATGTTGCGATGAATCATGTTTAAATAAATCTGCGACAATGAAACAGTAGCACAAAAAACTAAAATAAATAAATAAAACACAGATTTGTTTTTTTTATGTTTGAATTTTTTCTTGGTCACCCTCAGCATTTTTTTTTTTTTTTTTTTATGATTCTTCTTCATAACTTTTGCTTTGTTGTCAGAAACATCCAAGGAACTCGCAAAAAAATGCAGATGAACCTCTTTCTAAATATTTAATTTAACCGGAGATGCTTCTTGTTTTTAGACCTTTCAGATTACATACATACATACATACATACATACATACATACATACATACATACATACATACATACATACATACATACATACATACATACATACATACATACATACATACATACATACATACATACATACATACATACATACATACATACATACATACATACATACATACATACATACATACATACATACATACATACATA
>JAVLVB010000135.1:10124-20266 GCA_032876305.1 Orestias chungarensis | reverse complement strand
TATATATATATATATATATATATATATATATATATATATATATATATATATATATATATATATATATATATATATATATATATATATATATATATATATTCATACACATATACATGTATATATGTTCTATCACACTATAAAATGTCCAATATGTGAATCTGTTAAACAAGCACAAAACACTAGCTTAGCATAGCTTCTTCATTATGTTCAATTGCTGTTTGTTTCTTGTTGTAAGTCTTAGATATTAATTTTTTTCTGTTCCACATTTTATTCCCACAAGAAAGGTGCTAACCATTATGGATGTATTTCTTTTTACGGCAGTCGGAGATTCACGCCCCTGCAGATTTTGTTTGTAAAGGATTTTCTAAAATGTCCAAAGGAAAACGCTGCTTGGGAAGCTGAAATAGCTTGGAGCAAATGTTAACAGCTACAAATTGATGTTCACTAAGCAGCAAATCCAATGATTTGCCTTGGGCTCCTATTAGTTCTCCCCCCTAATGCAGACATGAGTAGGACTGGAAAGTGCTGGTGGAGCTTAGATTGTTTCTACTGTGCTTAAATATTAAGAAACCCTGCATTTCTTTGGAAGCTAGTACTAAAGCAACACTAGAAAAAAAAGTGGTTTGTGAAGATATTTTAATTTCTATTCTCATCCGGAACATCATCGTTCTTGCGTAGGAAAGCTTGTTGGGTCATCTTTTTTTTTTTTTTTAAACATGCTTTCGGTTAAACTGAAAGTAATTTAAAAAGCAGCTTATTAACACAGATATTTGCACTTTTTCACACTCACCAATTACAAGAGAACACACCAGACGACACGGCTACACAAATCTCCAATGTTCCTCAAATTAATGTTGTTCATAAAAAGATGTTTCTATTGGCATGATTCATATTTTAAAACTCTTAAGAGAAAGAAACTTTTCAGATTTTATTCTGCTGAAAGCCATAATCCTAAAACGGGAGATGAAAAAGCCTCAAAACATCTCCCTTGTTTTGCATAATGGGAATTTTGTCAGTGTATAAAATTACTTTTTGATGATGAAGGCATGAGTGAACCTATCAATACTTATTTATTGCAGCTTATCATTGTTAGTTTTTATGTATTAGAGCAGCGTATAAAATCACCTGCCCTTACGGCTTTGGGTTGCATCATTTTGGAGGGAAACTGAAAAACCCCAACTGCCGCAGTGCTAAATATGAGAAGAATCAAGACGTTCTGTACGCTTCGTTTTACAACCATGCGTCTAACTGCTTTTGCATGCGAGTTTTGTTTTCGTTCAGTTTGTGTGCGTCGCAGCGAGCCTTAAAAATAGTGATGGTGGATGTGAGGTCCGTTCAGACTCTGTTATCAGCCTGCCCTGCTGTTCCTCCCACTGCCGCAACCACAGACTGACCACACGCTGCAGCGAGAGTGCGCCCGGTTTATACGGCGCGCTCACACACGGCCGGAGCAAGTGCACATACCTGCGGGAGGGCGAGCAGCAGACGCGCCCAATTAGGCAGAAATGGATCCCAGTAAAGATCAGCTAAATATATAAGGACATAAAACGCCTCCTGCTGCATTCAGACATATTTCGAGAGACCACGTCCTTCTTCTTTACATCTGAATATTCACATCGGTGGAGCAGCCAAGCAAACACAACTAAACAACATAACTTAAAGGTTCCTTTAAACTCTTCCCACCAATGGATCCAGAGCAAACTTGGGGAATAATGGAAGTAATTACTTATCGATACAACCCTAAAGGAGACAATAAGAAAATATTATTATGAAATTGCTGACACCTTCACAGGGGGCTTCATATCAATTTGAGTATAGTAGTTAAAGATGTATGAAAACCGGCCGCTCAGCTCAGTTCTTTAAAGGAATTTCAATAAATGGTCCGGTTTTCGACTATGGAATGGGATTATTTTACAATTTATGATGGATAGTAAATTAAAAGCAACACTAAATAAGTTTTAGTTTTGGTTGATTTTGGTGGCTCAGTGTGGACAAAAGCGGTCGTGTTTTGCCTGAAGGAAGACTGCATTTCCCATGAGCACCAGCGCTTAGCGGGGTAAAATCCTGATCTCCCGGTCGCCTGCAGTTGGATTAAAGTACATTTCTGTTTGCAGTGTCTGTGTGACGGATTATTAGACAAATGAGGTAATGAATGTAATTGTGGTGAAACAATGTCAGATGACGTTAAAAATAAGAAACGGGGGAGGTGATGTAAGCTGTAAAGCAGTCAGCACATTTGTAGCTGTTTTGAATGTCAGGGTTCCTGCCACCCTCCTCAAAGTTGCTTAGTGCTGGTGAAAGCCATATGGACCCCCTCGGGCCATGACAGAGATGTTGTTCAATGTCGACATATAATCACAAAAGTTATGAAAACATTTTATGAAGGTTGAAAAGTTACGTAGTGTTACTTTAAGGCCGACTGAAGGCTGTCTCAATTGTTTAATAATTGTAAATACATCAATTTGGACTGATAAGACTTAAAATACATTCCCATATTGAGAGTGTCTTCTGTTGTTTTTATCCCTACGAACTAACAAAGGCAAACTTAACTTCAAAGTAAATGAATACCTTAAAGCAGCAAGAGATTCTTTCTCTACCACCTCCCCCCCAAGACTATGTTGACGTTCATCATAAATTTGGTATTGGTTTAAATCCCAAAGTAAATCTCTAAATTGAATGAAAATAAGTCATTAGGCCTCAATTATGAATCTTTTGATGAATATCTTAACAACAACGATGCGGAAGAACCTGCAGATGAACCAAGGGAAACCCAAACAGCAGCTGCATCTACTCAGCCAACTCATGATGTCTGTGCGAAAAATCAACGGGGAGGTGAGACGAGGCTCGATGGGAGTGATGGTTCCCGGATTCCCTCCTGACCCACTAGCAGTTGTTCTTCGACAATAACAAAAGGAAGTCATTTTTACGTCGGGGGAAAAAGAAACACACACACCAAAAAAGCCACATCTGGGACCTGTTAGACAGAAACACACACAGTGAGCTGCGGTGCCCAGTACTAGAAGGGTCCTGAGGCTAAACACCATGTCCTCATCCTCTCAGCCAGCACCAAGCATTCCTGCATACATCTGGGTACATGCGGCCAAACATACACCCACGGGGGAAAAAAAACCTTCTCATGCAGAACATTTCAAACACACAGCGTCTAAAGATGTACGTCGTTATCTGTTGAATCAGGGACCGTGTGTGATGCTCCTCTCTGCACGTACTCCAGACCTCTATCTTCCTATTACTAATTTTAGACCTCTCCGCCAGCTTAGACCTCCTCCACTAGTTCTGGGAAGGTGCTTGTGTATCAGCATCAAGCATCTCTGCAGACCCGATAGCCTGGACGCGTTTCAAATCGCCGGATCGTGCCCTGCAAACTCATTTTCATCCTTGTGCTTAGCATCTTTAGTCAGGTAGCTCTCATCTATGGATAAGATCGGCATGAAGAAGCTCCAGAGCGCAAGGAATACAGTGTTGTGTCCAAACCAGAGACGATCCAGCTTTTTCTACCCGCAAAGACACAAACCGCTAAAACACTCAACGAGCATCTGTAGGATGAGGTACTGGGCCTTGCTGGTTTCTTTCAAATTAAAGAAATAAAAATCACCAAACAGTGATCCAATGAGACATGTATAGGAGGCTCATCAGATGTTGACATTATGGACGTCTGTAATAAACAAAGTGGTAGAATAAGTTTCCGGCATCAAAACCATTGGGCAAATGTTTTTCTAGTTCCTCTTTTTTTGTAAAAAGAAAAATTGAGGAAGTTATGCTGGATTTTGTGCAAAAAAAGGTAAATAAATAAACATTAATTGACAAGAACTATATGTGGAAGAGTCTTACCATTTTCAGATTATTCCAATGTTTCATGATAACTTTTTTTAATGAAATTCCAATAATCTCACATATACAAGAAGACTTAAAGACCATTTAACATTTAAAAAAATCAATTTTCAGGCAAGCAAAGAGGATAACCAAGGGATGGAGTGTTCACGTCTAGATTTGTTGGTTTAGAAGTTTAAGGGACGACTGAGAGAAACCAATAATAAAGTCTATTACAGTGATCAAGTCAACAACTGGTGAACGCAAGATTTATTTAACTGTAGTCAACAAATGAGATGATAAAAGCTGGATTTAAGTACAGAGTCGGATCAAATGTAAAGTCCTGGTCAAATTTTACACCACAGATTTCAGTTTTATTTAAAGCAACACTAAGGAACTTTTCAACCTTTATACAATAGTTCCATAACTTTTGTGATATGTCAACTTACAGCTCATTGAACGACACCTCCTTCATGGCAGAGGGGGCCGAATAGCAACTTTGAGGAGGGTGGCAGGAACCCTGCCACACAAAGCAACTAAGTCAGCATACGTCACTTCCCCCATGTCTTATTTTCAATATCATCACATGACATTGTTAAAAGGCAGAGCACTAATGTCCGTGTCAGCAAATCAAACGCATTCCGATAAACTGTTGATGTTGACAATATTTTTTTTTAAATGCAAAGAAACAAAGTCACGGTAACTAACTATTATGTCAGGTTAGAAGACTGTTAGCATTTGCGCTAGCATCGCACGGGATAAAATCATTTAGCGAAAAAACTAAGTGGCTCTGAAACGAAAGGAAGATTAATGAAGTTTTATAAAAAGGTGATTTGGGTAGAAAACGGGTTAAAAGCTAAAAAAAATAAATACATATATAAATCATCACTGCTGTGTGTTTATAATAATTAATCGAGCTCCAAATGAATACAACCTCCCAGCCCAATTAACATCTATAAATGGATTCTACCATTAATAAATGTCACGCATATAAATATACGTACTTGTTGATGACAGGAAGATGGTATGACGAAAAGCTTTCAATTGTTTTCATGAGACAAATGGACACAAAGATGAGCCCAAATGTGTCTCTTAAGTGACACATATCGTTTCTTAAGGAAGGCAAGATGATTACTGGAAAACCATTGAACATTTTTTACCGTTGTCTGCGGTTCACCTGTAAACAAAGTCCTTGTGTCATTTCATAATTTCATAAATAAACAGGTTGTTCTCCAGTAACACATCCAAAACACGGCCGAGACGAGCTACAGGAAGGGACAAAGAGGTTTCCTACTATCACCAGTCTCGTTCCAGAGGGCTATTATGTCCTGCGGAGACATGATCTCTTAAAAACCATAAAAAGAAGGTGAACTGTTATGAGGAACAAGGACAAAAGCGGAAATGGGAAAAATCCCAATGAAGTCGGGAACTGCTCACCAGGGGTCGTGTGGCGATTCTCGCTTATCATGTCATACATAAACAGCTTAATTTAAGACGTCAGCAGGTGAAACACAGTTTTTCAAATAAACTGACATTATAAAATAGCTGTTACTTCCTGTCAGATATGATAGGATAGTCTTTTTTGTTTTTGTTTTTTACGGTAAGGTATTGCAGGAATTTGAAACCAGTGATGATTAAGCAGTTCAGACTATAATGTAATCTGACACAAGAGTACGTGATTGGGAGTGTCTCTGCTGTTAGTTTGGCTGTATCGAAATGAATCTCCCACAGCTCTGCATTTGTTACACCAGCAGTTATTACAGTTAAGAACGCGCGACCTGGGTGTAATGATGGACTCCGGAGACACAAAGACAATTAAAACATCCTCCTACTATCACTTTAAGAACATTCCCAGCATCAAAGTCTCAAAAAGATCCTCAGAAATGTATCCTGGGGTTCATCTTTAGTCAAACTGATTACTACAAAAACGTCTTTAGATCAATCAGAAAGCTGCTGGTGAGAGCCAAGTCATTAAACTGACTCCATGTGTTTCATAAATCCGGGGGGTATGTTTGCATGGACATAAGTAAAATAAAATTAACTAATGCAAATAATTTAACCGACAAAATCGGAATATTCTGATGAGATTCGGCATGAGCGTGAATCAAAGAGTAATCTGAATGTCCTGTGTGTTAACACTTGTTTGGATCTAATCTGAATAAAGCCGATTGAATGTAAACGCACGTTATGGTCTATGTGAACGATGCCTTTGGATTGTGTGATACAAATACATTTGGATCCTAACGAGGAATTTTGTGCATGTAAACAAAGCTACTGAATGGTTTAGGGACCAAAGAACATCAAAGAACCAGAACCAAGCCTGCAGAAGCCACAACCTGCTTTAAAAATAAACCAAAAAAACTCAGCAAATCTTGGCTTAAAAATCCAAAAGACCTGCCTTTGAGAAATAATATTTGGAATCTGGATCACAACATTTTATTAATTTGAGCCTCAAAGACGTTGGAGAAGCTGAACAAGAGAGGAAATTGGACGGGGATGAACCCGGCTGGACTAGATCATCTGAGGAACAACCACACATGGCGGTGATGACAGGAGCACAAACTGAACCCCCCCCCGGACCCCTAGGCTTTTATGAGGCCCACCCTCCCTCTGTCTCCATCCATCCATCTGTCCCTCCGTCCCACAGCAGACCTCCCTGGAGGCCCGACCACTAGCGAGCGACGCACGCAGTCAACCGTTGCAGGTTTGCATTCCTTGCATCGACCCCTGGATGGGGATCCGCACCGCGCCCACCGACCCCCCATCGGCTGGGTTCACTAAAAGGCGCGGGGAAACTCCCTCTCCCCCCTTTTCTCTGGCAGTGTTGATGTTACAGGCAGACTGTTTGGTTGTGTTTGTTCAGGATGCGATGACAGAACTAAACACGGTTATTTAGCCTGTGATAGCCGCCTCGTCTGGATAAGCTCTGCTCCAGACTCGCTCTTTGAAGGGATACTTGCGTCTTTATGCAAGATAGAAGAAGGGCACATAGAAAGGAAAGACGCTGCATATAGCCTGGGTCATAAACTGAACTCTGAACATAGTGTGGATGTTGTACCATGGAGCAAAAGTGTTGAAGCACTCCATATCTTACCTGCAGTACAACGCAATCTTGACATCTCAATCTGATAACAATCCAGAAAGGTTAAAATAAGGCCAAAATAAGGATGAATAAGGATGTTATTTTAGGACTAAAAGCATAAAGAATTACATTGTGGTTCCTTGATTGACTTGCTAAAAAACTAAGCTGAGGAATACTTTGAGATTAGTCTTCACATTTGGTCCAGTGAGTTTTACACATTTTGGCCTTAGCCGATACCAAAATCGAAATTTATTGACATTATAAATACTTCTGTATTAAAAAGACATCCTGCTTCTTTAAAACAACCGATAACCCCCGCATCCTAATATCAGCCCACTTATACATAATTAACAGATAAAGATATGTTAAAAATGACAAATATTGGAGAATAGAGATGTTAATTGAAACAGACATATCGTGCATCCCTGCTGGATTTAATTGGGCTGGTACATCGACGTTTATGTGTTTTCTATCTCCTGCTTCTTTCTATTGTCACTTTGTAGCAAGTTACCTAGATAGTCAAATCCTTGAGGCAGAACAACGGTAGCAGGTTCATGTTTTCCTGGTCAAGTATCCTGGTTTTGAATTTAAAAGAGCCGACTATTACTTAGAAAATATGACAGAGAAAAACCCAGATCGAACTAGAAAATGCAAAGTTGAGATTTTTCTTTGTCTTTCCATGACAACATCTTGAGGTCTCAACAATAAATATTGCAAACACGATTTTTAAGAATGGTACAGGACTGGAGGAGTGCAACCAGTAATGGGAACAGACTTAAGTTTAGGCCATTGCCCCTAAAACTTCAAAAACTTTAAAAACAATCAACAGACATCATGATAAGTTGTGTTTATGGTTTGATATTGTTTCACCCAGCAGTATTTAGTTATTGAAATAAGTCTACAGCTCCGTGCCTGACACTGACCTAAACCCGACTCTAAACCGTCCCGTTGAGAACAAACACAGCAAACCGGCTCGTTTTAATTCCGGCTCTAATTGAGAACCTGCGGCCGTTTAAACAACCTATGATTACAGTGATCTATGTGTGTCCTCAGTCTGAGTGAACTGGTTTGTGTTGATGTGGGTGTGTGGGAGCAGACCTGCAGCAGAGTGCCGTGGATGTGGTTATGCTGAACTCCGGGTCCCGGTCCTGGAGGTAGCTGCTGCAGCAAAGACCCGACGGTGGATGGGACCTGGGTGACCAGCACGAAGGGAACGAGAGCCCGGGCCGCCATTTGTCGGGTGCGATAGACGGCAGAGTGACTGCATCTGCACGACAAACACGAGTTGACATCTTTAATATTATAGAAATGTAATAAAGCAGTGGAATATAGCTGGTTAATATAATTGTTTTATGTTTTACAGCAAGATATTTCCCCCTTGAAGGAATGTTTGCATGTTTTTCAACTTTGTTGCAGCTGAAATATTGCAGACATTCAAAATTATATTCCTCATTATGGTCAGTTTTCAACTGCTCTAAAAAACAAAAACCCTGCAGTGATCAAACCGTATCTAAACATGCTTAATCTGAATAGCTCAATCCTCATACGTAGCTACAGGCTAGAGCTGATCAGTTCTTTTTCTATCACAATCCAATCTGTCAAGAGTCCCAGTCTACAAAGTAACATCCGACCCAATCTACTGAGTTTACTTTGTAGATTGGGATTACTTTTTGTCACCTGGGCAAAATTGGTTTTCTTCTGAAACAAGTTCCAGAATGAACATTTCACCCTTATTTACTTGGAAAGCACTTTTTTGAAAACCTCGACCTCAGCCTAACCTCTAATCTGACCTCTAATCCCAGATTTTTCTTATGTAAATGGTGGTATTACATGTTTGCCCTGATTATTCATTATCAGAACGCTTCAGTTGGACTCAAAATGGTTGCAAATTATTAATCATGCAACAGAGATGTTGGATGATGGAGTCAATACCTTAAACATAAACCTTATTAAAATGCTGCTTTAGCACAAGGAACTTAAATCAAAACACAAACTCTGCTTTAAAGGTAAAGAATTGGTAATAAAATCTTATTCTAAAAAAGCTCCAAAATAGCTTAAGAGCAAGTCAACTATACAGTATTAACCTTTCAGCACTTTCTCATTTTGTGCTCTAAAATTAGCTGGTTGCTGATAAATTCACCACTTAGAAATGATAAACAGGACTTATTTGGTTTATTCGCTGCCCAGATGGACGTCTTATTGCAAGCATTACAAAATAAACAACTCTCAGGCTAGCAGATGAAGGATAAAACCCCAGCACAAATATTCTCAACCTATTAGCTTCCCAGGCAGGAAATGATATGCAACGTTTTGTTATTGCCCACCCGTGCACATCTCCCTCTCACGGTTGCTCGCGGCGTAACGCCGAGTTCGGCACCGGCACCCTGAGGTTAAAGCTAAAATTAACCTTGTTTACAAGCTGATGGGGTTTCCTTCTCCGGTGTCATAACAGAGTCAACGCTGAGACGGGAGGGAGGTGAGGATGTGACCAAAAAGCATGAATGAGATAAGACAGACTGGAAGGGCCAGAGTAAGACTTTACTGAAGGAAGGAGGTAATTTCAGAAGGCCTTTGTTTATTCTTTAGGGAAAACGGGCCTAAAACAAACAAACTGTTGTTTAACATGGATTTTAGTTTAAATTGTACTCATTGAATATCTAACTAATATCTAACTTCAGTTCAGTTGATTTATATAGCACTAATTCACTACACGTGTCATTTAAACACACTTACGATTGATTGTGGTTATTAAACAGTGCTACTTTCTTCCTTTGTCCAATCTGCTTAGTTACTGTTATTTCACCCTTGTTAACCTTTTGTTTTCTCTTAGTGTTCTTCTCTCCATAGTAGCCACACCTGGGCTGGCCTTCTGTTAGCTGACACAGCTTCTTGGATGAGAACATGGGCTGAGATGCTTCCAGTGACACTCTACAACTGCTGCTATAAACTCTATTATTTCAGTATCCTGTGCTTCTAATTTAGTTTTCTGTCTTTTCAAACCCCCAGTCGGTCGTGCCAGACGGCTGCTTGTACTGAGCCTGGTTCTGCTGGAGGTTTCTTCCTGTTAAAGGGGAGTTTTTCCTCTCCACTGTCGCTACATGCATGCTCAGTATGAGGGATTGCTGTAAAGTCAACGACAACACAAGCCATTGTTCCTGTCTGCTGATTCCAGAGGAGTGAATGCTGCAAGTCAATGACTGCTGGGGTTCCTTAGATTGGAAAAATGTTCAAA
>JAVLVB010000135.1:0-10024 GCA_032876305.1 Orestias chungarensis | reverse complement strand
CCCCCCGAGTCATCGACTTTTAGTGTTCATTCCTTCTGGACCAGCAGCAGCGGCAGTAGCAGTTAGCTTGTGTTGGGTCGTCGAATTTAGAAACAATCTATCATACTGAGGATGCATGTTGTGACAGTGGCGAGGGGAAAACTCCCATTTAGAAGAAGCAGAACAGGGTTCGGTAGGAGCGGCTGTTTGCTACGACCGACTGGAGGTTTGAGAAGACAGAGCAGACAAAAAAATTAAATAAATCAACAGAGGAACGAGAAAAGCTAGACGTTGGAGGCAGCAGTAGTAACATCTGTGGCGTTGTCTAGGAGAAAAACTGAGTTTAACAGATAAGCTACGAGAGGAAATCAAGTTAGTCGCAACACAAGCTCAGCTAAAAGCTTTGTCTAGGAAAGATACAGGGATAAAGACTGAAAACCGGGCCAAGGTCATTATCTCAGGCAGGCTCTCTTTCACAGCTAAACAGGAAGGAAGAGCAGGTGTAGCATCTTGAAACAGAGATAAATTATGTTTTCTGTGTTTCAATTCCTCCTAAATCTTCTAATATTTGCTAATACTTTTCTAAACGTCCTCGATTCATTCTGGCACAACCACGCTATTGCTAAAGAGAATGTAGCAAGCGCTGGATAACTAGGAAGGAGATGTCACGGCTCCAAACTAATTTAAGCTGCTTTCCGATGTCGGCCAGGTAGCTTAGCTCCTTCGTAGAAAACTGGACCTGGACTGGACTCGTCACTGCAGCGGCGTAAAAAACGTACAGTGTGTTATGATGTTTTAATCATTGATTTAAAATCTATTGTATATAAACTGAAGCATAAGAAAAACACTTGAAATCAACTATTTACATTCTTGGGTTTGACATACCCACAAAACATGATTTAAACGTAGTGATATCTTCAAATGTAAAGGAATCCAAGAGCAACAAACTGTGGCTCAGGGCTCGCTTTCAACCACTCCCCTCCTCCTTTTGTGGCCCATGTGTTAGCTATCTGTGCTAATTTGTCCCAATGAAACTGTTTTGTAAAAGGAAATGACTGTTTGGAAGGGGATAATTTTAGAAACGGCAGTGTCCCCCTGTGGGATCAGTAGGCAGACTGTTGACTGGCAAGCACGGAGCTCATCTGGGCCTCATTTCCCAGAGCTGAGAGAAACATTTACCCCACCGAGGCTGCTAAACCAGCGCGGGCGTCGAGGGTTTTCATAGCAGCGTTAAACAAGGCGGGAAAAAAAAACTGAAGTGAGATTCTTAACAGCTAATTCACACAGAGAGAGTCTAACTGGAACAAAAATAAGGGTTTAATTTAGTAATGCAGCCTTTTTTTGTGTGATTTTTACCCTGGTATGACTTTGGTTTGGAGAAAAGCCGTACATGCATCTGAAGTTTAACAAACATCAACACAAAAGAAGCGCCTAAGGGCAGCCAAAGGAAAAATAACGAGGGGCACAAAGTTTAGTCGTTTGTGAGAGAAAAGCCGTGTCGGATGACTACTGCACATGCGGAAGTGGGTGGGGAACGTCTTAATAGAAAATAGTTGAGCTTGTGAAAACCAGAACTATTTTAATTGCTAATGTCGGGCTGTGAATGAATATCTGAACCTCAACTCTGTGAAGTGAAGACAAAATTAAGCACACCTAGATTTGATTTACCCATGAAACGTTAAAAGTAGCAATGACCAAATATTTTACAAGATTTACCGTCTACAGACAATGCCTCCGTATTTACCGTCGATCAGACGCTCATGAGGTCGGCTACAGGCGTTGTTTTTTATATTTGTTTCAGACTCCATTTGGGTTTTGGAAATAAACTGGAATTGCTCGTTTCCCTCTGACAACGTTAACGTTTCTGTTTGTTAAACTAATGTTCACGGCAAACCTCAAAAGTCTTCACGGAACATAGACGGGTTCAAACCTGTCCATGTGCATAATTGTTTGTCTAGTGATGATTTTAACTTTGGATTGATTCACGTCGATGTGCTGCAGTGGACTTTATCAGAATAAATGGGGTTCAAAATAAGTGGACATTGCACTTTTTCGATTTAAAGTCTCCAACCTCCTCGCAGTAATGGAGGAATCTGTGTTTTAAAATCCCTGTAAAACCAAACTGGGGTCAAAGTAAGGAAAAAGAGCCACTGGTGCTAATATGAGAAGATGGCAGAAACAAAATGCATCAATAAAGCAGCAACTGGCAGTGCTAAATATTAAATATCGGCACTGGCAGTATAAAACATTGTTGGAAGCACAGCAGATGTAGGTTTTGAAGTTTTAAAGTCAGCTAACGTCAGCTAAATGGTTCTCAGTGCTCCTCAAACGAACAGATAATGGGAACACAGTCGCATGAGGAAACCTTCACTTGCAGAGTTAAAAGCTTCCGATGTTAAGTGCAGACTTCTCTCCGGTTTTGTTCATTTTTCACAAGACCAGGAGATAAAAACCAGGAGCGACAAGGAGAACGGTACGTCATCGCCTCCGACGGTGGGCCCGTCCGGCCTTTTGGGAGAAGGGAAACATGAGACGGACTTGGCGAGGCAGGTGAGGTAAATCAGGCTCAGAGAAGCCGGTTTATTGGCGATAATAAACACGTCCGTCTCCTCATAATCCTCCCACTCTCCCAATAAGGGCACAGATACCAGAACAATAGTAAATATCGAGGGCGGGGATGAGTTGGAAGCAAGAAAACCAAAAACAGAGGAAGACATGATCTGGTAAATCAGTCGATAAGGGAAAGAGGAGAGGATGGTTTCTGATTCTGAGACTCTCCAACGTGAGCTCTGTGTGGCAAGAAGCCGGATCCGCATTCCCCCTCTGACATCGACCGACAGTGCCAGAGATTTATTTAATGTTTCCGCAAACGGTTGAGGCTACCAAAAAATCGACTCGGTGACTAGTAAGCTGAAAGACGAGTGAGAGAGATTCCTGGATCAGGACCAAAGAGCCGTTAAAAGGACATCATGGTAACATACGACCAGCAGGAGGCTTTTCGTGCTTTCTGGTTCCTGGGAAAGTTCTGTAAGAGCATTTGAGGCACCATGGATGGCGATGAGAAAGTGTGAGGGATCAGTTCACAACTGCAACGACTTTCTATGGATAAAAATACAGCGGAAAAAGTAGCCCTGACACATTATATTAAGTCATAACACGCAGTCAAATGTGAGTCATTGGAGCTCTGAGCTCATTTAAAAAAATCGGGGTAATTAAAATATTGGAGGAATATCAAATAAAGACTGTTATAAACATTTTTGTACGTCTCCTATCTTAACATATATAGTATATTTACACAAGTTGGACAGAATGAAAACCTTTTTTTTGTCTATAATGCCATGATTTTGTGATTATGTTGGAGGGAACACAAGATGCCAACCTTTAACGTGATCCAATAAAACTCCTCCCAAATACTTTCAAACACATTTTTTCCCCCCTCTATCAGCATCTGAGGGCCGTTAAAAAAAAAGAAAGAAAGCTATGACCGGAGTTTCCCATTAGTGCAGTAGACTCGCAACAAAATGAAAAACAGCACTAAAAGGGTCACAATGTCAAACAACCACAGGAGACTGTGTATATAATACTTTATGATAGAAAACAAGTCAGATTAGACAGCTGGAGAGGTTCAGTAGACAAAAACAGACTCAAAACGGAGCGCTTATCTCATTTCAACCCAAAATAAACACAGAAACGTTGAAAATGTGAAAGATCTGCTAAATGAATCTGTCATGAAAATACAAATACTGATAGGATTGTTGCAAGGTGGCTGACAGTACCAAGCATGTGCATGCGCTTTTTCTGACCTCCCAATAACAAATCGTTATCTAGTTACATTTTTTAATTTACCGATAAGGTTTGAGAGTTTTTAACGTTAAAACATCATTGGCCGCCGGACCAACCTTTTTTTTTGGATTAAAATGTTTATTGTTTCCTTTCATTTGACATAAACAGAACAAGTAGGTTAAAAAAAAGGCTCAAAGACGAAGCAGCTGCTCACGTGCTGCCTTGCTTGAGTCACCTTTTTACTGTAATACTAGCAGAAAATGGAGCTTAATCAAAAACTACTAATAATTCACTTTCAACAAAACATCCAAGTATGTGAAGTTCAAATTAAACTACCATGATTTTACGGCATGCACAAAAAAATAGGTAATATAGCAAGAATAAGAATGATATCCACTTATTTACTGTTCTAATGATTTAAATACTGATGTTGCCTATAGTTATGAATTTATACAGAAATATCAGCAAGAACAGAATTAACAGATGCTTAATATCGCGATTATTAGGGTGCAGAAGATATCGCAATCAACAAAGATGTTGGCCCATGTTGGCTTTGTATAACTTGTTTTCACAAAGGTGAAAACGGGTTGAAATTAATAACCAGCGTTTACTTCCATATTCCCAGGTTTTCTTATTTCACTAGAAGTTGTACAGTCAATCAGAGCCAAGAAAGTGAATGCTACTTCTGGATTGGCTTCTTTGGAAGCGAAAACCAATAGCATGTCAAGTAGCATTGCTCCAAAAAGATTTAGGTTATATTTTTAAGATAATCCGGAAAAAGAGGCGGTTCGATGTGATAAAAAATGTCTTTAGGACCCTCATGTAGTTCAATTACCTGACCTAAAATTTCTGCAGTCAGATTTTTTTGTGTGATTTAGATTAGGCATTACTAAAATTGTTTAATACGTTAGTCTGAATCCCCATATTAGGGTACATTTGAGTGTTAGGATTGTAAATTAGATAACATTTTAAAACATTAACTTGTGAAGTCAGAAGTTTCTCACAAACCAAAACCGAAAAAAACCCAACATGGCTTCCTTCTATATAAAACCAAGGGTTTATTTGTCCGATCACACAAAATCAGTTTAAACAAGGTCCACTAATCAACACTTTGCTTCAGGGCTTGGATCCATAACGCATAAATAAAGATAAATTGTTATTGGTTGTAATGCTAATAGCAGTCGTCCCCACATCTGGGTTTCCTACCTTGTGATTAAGGGCCTGAAAGCAGCGAGAGCAAGGGGAGAACATGATCCATCCATGGGGGAGGGGTAGAGGCGACTGAGCACCAGCAGCAGCAAGAACAGGCTGGGGTGAAGGGTCACGTGACCACTGTCACTAAACACAAACACACACAAGCGAAGGTTGTTAAGTTGGGAGCAGTAAAAAGCATTAAAAAAAGCAAACTTATAAGTATCAGGGTGGGTCAAAAAGTTTAATTAAACACAAGGCAGATGATACTAACTTGATGTGATATATTATATATTATCCAGACACATGGTGACAGTTTATAGCACAATAAAGTAACTTTGTTAGGTTTAGTTGTAATAAAAAAGCTTTATGTAAAAAAAAAAAAAAATGTAAAAGAAATTTGTGATCTTGACACGGACCTCTGTCTCTTTAAGAACGTCCTGCAACCGTGGGCAATACGATCGAATAGATTTAACACGATATCATGTGGTACTAATGTGATAACGATAAAGCACTTATTTCTCAAATATTGGTCTTGTACAATTTTAAATAGGCTTTTTTTTGGACACCTTTTACATGAAGACGTGTGATTTGCTGTCACTAATGGACTAAAGAGTGAGTGAAAAAAAGTAAACCTAACATCCAAACATCTTTAATCTTTATTCATCATTGTGAGGATATATCACTATTCTTATCACGATAACGATAAACGATACGATAATATACAATACGACTTCTTTATGCTTTCAGTCTCCACACCTTCAGTACGTCATCACAGACGTTCCATAGAGTGTTTGCTAATTGTTGCAAGTATGGGAGCTCGGCTGGACACGGAAACTCATAGTCGGAGCAATGAGTAAGTGGGAGGGGCATTGTATGCATGAATCAGTCAGAATCAATGATTGAATAACGTCTCATGTTATAAAGCTCAGCAATTACTCCTAGCTCCCAGTCCTTTTTTTTTGTGCGCTCCATCTTGAATCAAATGGGTTACTCGGGTTCTCCAGAGTCCTGCTGATTACCCGACTGTCTGAATGAGCGTGCTGGAACAATGATGGATCTAAAAGTGGCAGTTCACCGGACCTCGGGGTCTGGATTTGGAGATTACCTCTTGTTAAATGGGAGTTTTCTCTTTCCACTATTGAAGCATACATTAATTAGCGAGTTGGTATGATTACTTTGAACCGTTTCTGTGTTTTGTTTTCTTCGTTTAAAGCTCTTTGAGGTCCGAAAGACAGTTTAAACTTCATCCAGGTACCTTTTTTAAGTCCGACTGGAATATTTACAGCTCTTTATTGTTAGGGATGAAAATTTGTTTCTATATTATAAAACTAACTGTCAATAAATGGTAAATAAACAGCAGAATATTTAACACATTTGAAAAGGCCGTTTCTCGATTTTATGGACAGAACTAAATAAAAATCAGAGGCTTTTATTATTACTCTATTTACTTAAAGAAGCAACTACTGACCTTTTACTAAACTCATAGTAGGAGTGAGCTTTTCATTTGCCTCTGTTCTCATCAAAAAAATCTAATCACTTCAAGCTTAGTGATGGAGTTTCTCTCACTGTAAGTGAACAAAAAGGAATAAAATAAAGTTTTGCTTTACAACCATTCCTGGTATGTTCAAAAAATGGCGACATCATGCCGGAAACAGAAACCCTGTGTTTACGGAGCGGGGAGCAATCGCAGCTGTGCTTTGTGAAGGTCTGTAAATATGGACGTTCTTGCTTATGTTAGAGAAAAGTGCGTGAGCGCCGCGTCCTTCGAGATCGGTCCCAGAACATGAGGATATCTGCGACGACGACGTGTGCTTCTCATTATGTTGTTCAGCCAAACACAAACACGGTGTCCCATCGGCTTCAGGGGAAATGTAATAGCAGCCAATTAGAGTGGGTTAAATATGTTTAAACTGCGGCTTTAGTCGAGCTCAGCAATAGAGGATGGGAGGCTGCGTGAGCTCATACCTGTATTGGCATGAAGGTGAAAGTTTACTCCTCCCCATGAAGAAAACGAAGTTTTTTGTTAACCTCCTCTGTTGTCTCCATAAATTTCGCGAGCAATTTTAAGACTTGTTTCCTTTCACTAACAAACGCAACACCTTGACCTTAACAATCCACAGCCTCAGCCTTCCACTTATTTTGCCCTCAGACAAATAAATCATGGGCTTCGTTTCATAAACTGCTGGAATATGATACAGACGCTGTTTTCTTTGGAAGGCAGTTGAAGATAAGACGGAGCGCTGCAACTAATCATTCAAAAACGCAGAGACTGACCTGAAGTAGTTTACGAGATAAAAACCTGGGTACACCCGGTTGAAAATGATGGCTGCAGTGAGGGAATAAAGTCAACAAATACGTCTGACAGAGCGGTCTCCTCGTGTCTCTGGAGCCTCGGCTCTAGTCTACGCTCTTCAGAACAGAGATTTGTTTTGGGTGGATGTACAAAAATCTCGAAAGAGTTGTTTGGGGTTGTGATACTGTGGGCAGTAGCAGTCAGGCTTGCAAGGCTTCCATGGGGCCTCTGACCGAAGACTGTTAGCATATGACATGCTAACAGATCGATTTTGGAGCAGCAGGAATGATTTTTCATAGAAACATGTGCCATGGTAGGTAACCCTTGCAGAGAGACGTTGGAGTCATGCTTTCTCAATGATGCCGATGATTTTAGTTTGTGGGCCAAATTAATTATTTTTTAAACACATCCTGTAAAAAACAGAGCAGAGAGAGAGAGCAGAGAACCGAGCATTTCAATAATACAAGCCTCCAGAGGGAAATATCCACTAATCAGTTAATAATGGAGATCCTTTTGTATATAGCACTTTAGCGTTTTTGCTAAAGTGGCATTTAGCTTTTTAATGCTTTAGCATTAGCATCGCTAAATGCGCTGCTAGTTTAGTAATTTAATTTAAGTGGAAGCACGGCTAGCTTCAAGAGTCCTTTCATACAAACTAATACAAATATATGGTTTGCTACAGATTTAAAACTACACAAGTGAATACAGCTCAGGTTGAAGGCTAAAGCACATTTAAATGGCTAAATAACCATGTTTAGACCGAACACTTCACTCACCGATAAGCTAACAGAACCGTAGCAACAGTATGCAAGCACTTATTTCTTCTAAGAGTAGTGCTGGATAATGTTTGCGATTGGTTGTTTCTGTCCAGGAGCTGCACACTTCTACAGATGGTAGTGAGATGTGGGAGATGGGAGCTGATGTAAAGTTAGAGTAGACGCCGCTGCATACTGCATACTGTTTTTTTATCAACGCAGTTAGTTAATAGTTTGTGTTTTCTATTTGGCTCATAGTAGGACAATCTGGCCACTACTCACTCTGCTGTCTTCTTTTTCTTGCAGTTATTTCAACTCCTACATTTATGTTGTTTTTGTCTCTCTAGAGAAGCTACACCTGGCTGCGGCAACTTCCCGGAGGCAGATATATTGGCTGGAGGTGCTGCCAGGAGAAAAATGTTCTCCATCTGCTACTATACACATTTCACTCTCGTTTACCTGACAAAGCACATTTAGCTCAGGTTTCCTCGACTTCTTCTTCCTGTACCTTTTGTGTTTTCTATCTTCTATAACCCAGAGTTTTAGAAGTTTTTGAAGTCAGTCGTGGTGGACAGTCACTCACACCTAGCTAAGGTCTGCCGGACGCTTCTTCCTGTTAAAGGGGACATTTTCCTCTCCACAGTCACAAGGGCACAATGCAAGTTTTTGTTCACCGTCTCAGCTGCTCCAGGAATGAATGCTGCAAATCAATAAGTTAAAGAAATCTATCTTTTTAAACTAATTTAAATAACAAACCAAATGTGATGAACTGTTAAGATGGATAGGATCAATTTGAATATAAAAGTGTGATAGGCCTGAAATCATATTTTTTTGTCTTCTGGATCCTTGGGCTGTTTCACTGAACATCGTGTGCATGTCCACAGAAAAGTGCAGCCTTCGTCAGTCTGTCTACTATTTTGGAAGCGTCTCGTTCTGTAAGTCCAGCTGGAAACCACAAACAGCTGCTCTGTAGCCTCGTGTCCCCACCGTGTGCGCCTATAGCATGACGCGGTCGCTCTATTTGGGTGGCGTGTCGCGCTGAGAACGACTAGGGAAGTCAGACAGCCGAGGTCTGGTTCCGTGGGAAATTCACAAATGTTTTAACAAGGGTCGAAGGGAGTGTAAAAGAGACAGTCTGAAAGAGCTTTCAATTAATTGGATCCATATTAAGATAAGGCAGGCCGGGGAGCCGCTGGAGCGCTCTGATGCTTTAAAATTGGGGGAGTTGAGGGAGATAAGGCCAATGAACCTCGGCAGACTCAACCCTGTACTGCAAAAAAACAGAACTGAACCCAAGAAAGACATTTACTTTATTCGGCCGTAAAGCCCAGAGCTTTGAGCAAATAATCCGTCAAGTGAGCGACTCATAAGGAAAAGGGCTGCGAGGCACAAAAGAACAAAATGGAGACCGAATTTAATCTGCACAAAATAAAAAGATCAGAGTTCTTTTTCCCCTCTCTAAAGGAAAAAGGTACATTTACACCAATGTTGCTGAAACGGTGCACAACCTTCTCTTTTTACTTTTGCAAGCTTCTTGTCGTACAAATCGAGAAGAAGAAAAAGAAACAGCACAAGTCCCCTCACCTTTCAACAGTGGCTACGGCCTCCTCCAGCTGGTTAAGGAGAAACGGATAGAGAGCTGGGAAACGGGTGAAAAACTCCCGACCAGTCATCCTGGGTGGGGGTGGATAAAGAACAAGAGAGGCATGATTAATAATGGCAGGAAACCAGGCCTGAAACATTCAGAGCATTTTATTATAGAACCGATCAGCATGTGAAGTAGAGCTGAAACAACTAATTGATTAAAATAGATTATTAAAATAGTTGACAGCTAATTTAGTCATCGATCAGATGCTTGATAATCACGTTTTACTGTAAACTGTCTATTTTAAACAATCTGTTACATCTGCGGTCTCAATCTGTTACATCACAGATGTACATACATATACACATACATATATACATACATATACACATACATATATACATACATATACACATACATATATACATATATATA